>ML786411.1:407401-429010 GCA_009831015.1 Picea engelmannii | reverse complement strand
AGTGCTATATCTCATTTAGAATATTCAAAATTTCAATACCCTTCGATGCACATAGTAATGTTGAAATATTGTAACTTCGAAGAATATTCTAATTGTATTTGAGTTATTATCTATAAATTAAATCCCCACAATATATATATATAGCACTATATTCTTATGAAATCACTAAATGGTGTGTGCCATAATATAAAAATCAATGTGTGTTAATGGTTTATACACACTAGTGCCTATTAAGTATATTTAAGCATTGGTGTCAGATATTGAGAAAAAACACCATTCCTTAAATTATATAATGTGTGATTATATTTATCACTTCAACATTTTATGGTGCACATGTTTATAATATGCACCGATGCTATAAATATAATATATGCGCTAGTGCTATATCTCATTTAGAATATTCAAAATTTCAATACCCTTCGATGCACATAGTAATGTTGAAATATTGTAACTTCGAAGAATATTCTAATTGTATTTGAGTTATTATCTATAAATCAAATCCCCTTTTGTGGATTGATCATGTCGGGTCTTGTATAAGACAAAATCCCCTCTTGTTGATTGGTCGAACCATATTTATATCGTGGTATTTGTAAAGTCATCTCCTCGGGTTTATAAAGTGGTTTTAACCACTCTTGGAAGAAGTCGACCCTACCAAGTGAAGAGACATAAACCTAACACCTCTTGACTAGTATTTATAAGTGAGGATGGCGCCTCATTAGTTCACTCACTCACTCACACTTCTAATGCACATATTTTGAAGGTAGTTGCAGTTGTAAGAAGAAGAAGAGAGAGGCGCATGCTCAATCCTAGTCTATTCTTGGTGGTTTGGTCTTAAGTCTTGGAATTATATTGGAAATCTATTATTGACGAAGTTTTTGCTGGGTTTTCTCCCCCCTGAGGGTTTCCCAAGATAAAATGTTGTGTACCTTGTGATTGTGTTTCTTTCAATAATCCTACTTATGTTGTTGTTTTGGAAATGCTCTAGAAAATTGAAAAGAACCAAATAACAACATTAAACTTAACATGGTATCAGAGCTTGATTGAATATAGCACCTTTCACTGGATATCCAAAAACATCATTGTTATCATACAAGGAAATTAGGACTTTTTATTGAAGAGGAATTTCTGACTCAAAACCATATAGAAAAGTGTGCCCTACCCTAGCGCATCATTTGGCAGCTTGAGCGCACCTTTTGAGTGGCCAGAGCCTTCAGAAAGTCAATCCCTAGTTTTGACTAGTACCAAAAAAGAAAAAAGCCAGGAAACCAGAACGAGTACCAGAAGTACTAGTCCAGATCTGTGCAGGTCAAGTTTCAAGGGGTAAAATTTGGAATTTTTGAAAATAGACAGCTCCAGTATACTCGCCTTAGCCTAGTGCATATCCTAGTAAGTTCGGATTCATTTTATGAGGACTTTCATTTTTTGTTCATTTTCCTAGCTCCAGGTCAAGATGTCTGCAAGAACCAAGATTATTGACAAGTTAGAAGGTGTGGAAAACTTTCGTTCCTGGAAGTATAAAATTGGATTCATTCTTGAAGAGAATGACCTTGTGAAATTCATAAAAGAAAATGTACAAGAACCTGGAGAAGATGCAGCCAAAGCAAAGTACAAGAAGGATATGGTTAGGGCCAAAAGGATCATTGCAGACCCCATTAAAGATATATTTATCCCTCAAGTGTCTTCTAAGAATACTCCAAAAGAGATGTGTGATTCCCTAACCAGAATGTATGAAGGAAAGAACATCAATAGGAATATGAACTTGATAAGCCAACTCAAGAATACAAAGATGCAGAAAGGAGAAACAATTCAAGACTATTTCTCCAGGGTTACTCATTTCAAATAACAATTAGAAGCAATTGGAGTCAACTTGGATGAAGATTAAATCACATGACAAATCTTAATGGTCTCACACGACCTTGGGATGCCTTCATCCAAAATATTTGTGCAATAAAAGATAAACTCAAATTCGATAGTCTATGGGAAGAATGTGTTCAAGAAGAAGCAAGAGTGGCCAACCAAGAAGTCGTACTATTAAGGGATGAAGATCAAGCCCTAGATTCTCATGTTAAAGGAGGAAAGAAAAGGTCTCATTTCCAAAAGGAGACTCAACTTCATAAATAATATCACTGCCCAAAGAGATTCACCCACTTCCACAAAGAATCTCATCCTCCAAGGAGATTTCAGAAATATCATAAGGGTCAAAGAAAAGAAAAAGATTTCGCCTCTTATCAATGTTATCATTATGATAAAATGGGACACATTGCTAAGAATTGTCCTGCCAGAAGGGAAGAATACAAGAAGAGAAAGAACAAAAGACATCATGCCCATGCATTTGAATATGATGAACCACCTGTTGAGCACTCAACACACTCTAAAAAGCCTCTGTCATTTTTTTTTTCTTTTTGGGTACCACTTGATATTTTGCACTGTCTGATTCAACTTCATTTCGAGAGATTTTTTTTCTTTGCTTATTCTCATGACTCTCATCACCTATTTAGGATTGTTTTGAACTTATGAAATCCCATGAATGAAAAGGCCTTAACACCTGAATAAAGAATCGACAGCAGAAACACTTCACCCGATGCACTCGGATTCAACATCGGAATGAATTCAAAGAAGGAAAAGAACCACTCGGGAAACCTCAATTGCTGAGCGTCGATCTCCTTTGGCATTGGAAAATGGAAGTTTTGTTTTGTGACAAGTCTTGCATAAGGATATCACTGATATTTGATTCCCCTTCGACATCGGTAAAAGGCGAGGGGGATAGACGTTAATGAAGAGAGAAAATATATCCCCGATAGATGATGCCTGATGCACTAAGCGAAATCGGGGAAAACCTAAAAGGATTGATTTTTTTTTTTGACCGCGCTAAAGGTTATTCCCGATCCCTGATCCCCAATGCGTTTTCGGCATCGAGAATTTTCGAGGAAGCTAATACGAAGAAAGTAGTTTATAGGTTTGTCGTCGATCGCCGACCCTGGATACTTTTTCGGCATTGATAAGATAAGGTTTTTTTTATAACCAATAACTTAAGGAAGGTCTCAAATCCGATTAATACACGTGAATTAGGCCATCGGTATTTAACGCCACATGTCTTTACCAGATTGGAGAACTGTACAGTCTAGTTTTACCCTGAGTCATTCTTGGTTCCCTGGGTCCGAGTCACACCTCTGAGTCAGCTTTTCCACGGAAGCATTGTATGGTGAAATTGATCGGCGTCGGAGCTTCTGCAGAAGGACATTAACGAAAACTTTCATAACACATCCCCGATCCCCGATCCACCCACTGAGAGAGTGACACGATGGGACATTTTAGCATTAGATACAATTAGATTTTGATCATTTAAGGGGATAATTAATACCAAATCTCACATTAGTTTCTACCTCGTGCACCAATCAAAACAATCGTTTAAAATCACTGATAGACCACATCACCCCCTATGCCTCCACCGTCAACTCACGATGAATTTAAGTTGTAGATATTTGGTGTCAAATTTGTTAACATTTCACTCATCACCCAAATTGACTGGATGATGCGACACAATAAGTTCTTCCCTATTTAAATTCCCTTGAGCCGTTGCAAATGAAATCATTCTGCGCATCGGGAAATTCCATAGCATCCGAAGGAGCAAGATGAGTAATTTGAAGGCTACAAAGATCCCGTGAGTATCAAAATAACCAGGTTTTAGCAAGATTCACATGTATGTATCCAAGTATGCAAATTTTACATGGCTACAATTTATATGTTTTTATTCGGTTTTGTTCTTTACATAATCTATGAAAGTTTATTTTAGTTGCAGGAACAATACCACCAAGAAATCCAACCACCAAATGATCGTCGATGGCACTGAAGATGAAAGAACTAGTGGTAGGTGAAGGCTCCTCTCCAGGGGCTGTAAAACAATTGGAATATACTCTGAGGCTGGAACCAGTCATAAAGACAACAATGAAGAAGGTTTTCACCCAACCTTCGACCAAGTTTGGAGATACAGAGGCAAGCACGGGTTCCAAGATGACACTCCCACATTGGGGAGAACTCTTTAACAAGATCATCCAAGAGGAATACCCATAATATGTCCTACACAGTGATCCAAATGTAAGAGCACTCGATGACAAGATGTTTTCGAACATCCGACAATTGTACCTGCATATGGTGGCAAGCAAAACCCTTGTTTTTCCTTGTATTGAAGTCCTGAAGTGGCTCATCGACCACACAGACACACATACATTTTTAATCAACGATGAAAATGGTGGGTGTGTCGAAGTGTTCCTACCGGTAGAAGTTCAGAAATAATACAAAGTCAGAGACCCCGAGGAGCACCTAAATACAAATTTTGTCGTGAAGTTCTATGAGCGCCTTGGCACTAGCCGAGTGATGGCCTCATGGTGTAGGGAAGACAAGAAGTTCACCAACCGGAGCACTGGCTGGTATGGAACGACCAAATTAAGGGATCCATACATCTATTTGATGACTCTCATATGCCGATTATATGGAGAGAAGAACTGCTCCATATTTTCAGAGGCATGGATGCCCTTGGATTACACAGTGGCGATCTCTGGGAGCAGTTTCAACTGGGGAGTGATAATTTCTAAACAACTAAGCATATGTATACAACAGGCTCAGACGCCAAAGGAAGGAGAGATGCCAACTTTCTACATGGATTCATATTTTCTCGATGTCATGTGCGCCAGAAACATCTTTGTTGGCATGAATCTGAGCTGGCATGTCGTAGAGCTCCTGGTACACGTCTATTTCAACATACTATTCGAGAATAGGTATACAAAGTCTTACTTCCTCATCTATGATGAATTCATTGCGCAAATGTATTTTATTCTTTTTAAGAAGGAATGCCCGAGACTATCGGTCGAGGCTAAGAAAATGATATCCAAGGTAGGCCATTGGTACTTGGACGAGCATGAAACCTACATCAGGGTGTTTGGGGCCACTGGAGAACCACATATCCTACCATTTCATGTCCCAGACCAGCTTGTAGTAGGATACATATGCTATCAAACTATCTTGCAAGGCTACAACACTACTCTGGTCAAGGACAAGAAGCGAGCGTTCATACCCTATGGTTTCCATGTAGGTTTCTACTTGGTAAAGGATATCGCTCAAGCCAAACAAGAAGGGATGAGCAAACTTGAGTTCAGATTCCAGACATGTCGATTCCGCAAGCACAGTCCAAAGGGCATGGTATTGCAACATGATTCACAAGTGTCGTCCTATTGGTCGTACGCCCACAACAAATTCGAAGATGAAGTATTCACATAAAATTCCTAGGACTGGGATGAGGTGGTAGAAAGGATGGTCGACCCAAAAATGAATAGGTTCGGGGCCATGAGCCTGGATGAACAGGTGACGAAAAATAGAGCAGTCGGATCAAGAGGCCCTTAGAGCCAGGGAAGAGATCAAAGAGATAGAGGCAACATAGTTTCCCCTACTAGTGGCTCCAATGCAGAATAGGGGATTTCCTATGACACAGGGTGCACGGAAGAGGGGATTTCTCATGATAGAACAAGCACAATGATTAATTGATCATCTGCATAATGACCCAGACCTCGTAAGAATGACAAGAGTCCCTGCCGACAACCTAAATGAAATCTGGGCAGGTCCAAGTGGCTTTGAGCTAATACAAATTGATGAAATTGTCGGTTTAGATAACCCTGAAGTTACAATGCCATAGGACGGATCACCGGGGGACGTTTCAACTCATCCAGAGATAGCAAGAACATCAGGTAGAGAAAGTTCACTAAACCCCCTCCATAACTTGATAACAATATATGATGATGAGGAAAGTTCGGAGGTGTCCCTGGTGACTTTGGTGCAGATCATAGAGGAAAAAGAGCCTGAGAAGGCATCTTCCCCAGCTCCCGATGCTCAAATTCAGGGCCTACCACAGAATGAAAAAGAGGTCGAAAGTGTTTTAGACACTGAGATACTCGATGCACCCGAGACCCAAATGGATAGTTCGACGGATGAGATAGAGTCAGGTGAACGAAAGGAAGAAGTTCCACGGCAGGAAATCGATTATCAAGTAAGTACTGAGACTACCCTTGATGCTACAATTTCAACTGATACTCAACCTTCCAAGGAGAAACAATCGGAGGTCGGACCTTCGGAACACACGTAAGAGGTTCAAGAACCCATTCTTGAACATATATACACCATCGGAAGCCTGGGAAATATGCTTACCAGGGGAGATCAAGAAATCCCCAAACCTGTGGATGAAGTTGTTGATACACATGCCATCTCTTATGACCGGAAAAGGAAATCTATCATGAAGATAACCACCAAGAAGAGGAGGATTACTCTATATCGCTCCATCCTCATCACCACAGAGGAAAAACTGACTAACACAAAGCATGCCAAGACATCTGAACTTATCGGCACAGGGTTGGAAATCACTGATGCTACCCTGGATAGAGTGAAAAGAGATGAAGAGGATTTGGCCGCTGCGCTGAAGGAATTGGAACATCTACACCATTTGGAAAAATATTACCAGGACACCACACATGTCGCGGTGTTCCTCAGAAGCGAATTCCAGGAGGCCTACAATAAATTTATGGATGAGTGGCACCTATTCACTGCAAGGATAGTCGAGCTCCAAGAAGACACCCTCATGGCATTGGTGATGTGAAAGGATATGGAAAGATGGTATGAGAAATCACACCAAGCTGTGGAAAGGATCAAATACATCAACGCGGTTCAACAGGGTTGAGATGTCGAAGAGCATGACATCCGAGTACTAAGGGAAAGTAGCATCGATCGCATAAATAAGTTGTCCGAATATTGGGTAAAAATGGCTCAAGAACCTCATCAGGAAATCCAAGAGAAAAGGGCCGAGTGCGAAAAGAGTTGGACCAAGATCAACTGAGAAATGAGAGACATCGGACTCCGTGAATTTGGCACACCCGATGACTTTGTCGACTTGTGGGACATAGTCAAATTACATGTCGAACAAGACTCATCATGGGCTACAGAGATAGAAAGGGTGGAAGACATGGAGCCAGGTCAAGTGCGACAGTTAATGGAACACTTGATCAAATCTCGAACCATGTTGTAGCAGTTAAGTGCTAGAATATTCAAGTATTGGGCACGTGCAGTAGAGATAAGAGAAATCCTTTTGGCCCCAATGGAACAACATAGATTCCCATATGCCAACACATGCGAGGATCTCTTCGTCAAATGGTCGGAGTATGAGAAGAATCATCCATTCAAGTGAGATCATTTGATGACTCTTAAAAGATTGAGAGATGAAAGCGACATGTGGTGAGTTTTTGTTTTACTTAGCTACACTTTTAATAGTTATTTTTAGTTAATAATATGTTATAAATAAGAGGATTGACTTGTTAGCAAGGGTCGATGGTTGTTGCAAAGACCCTCATTTTTGGATTTGTAAAGAACTATTTCAGAGATGCCTTAATTGAGAAGTCATGTTTAAGACCTGAGACAAGTTTGTGTTTTTCATCAAAAGCATGTGTGATTGGATATGAAGAAGAATTATTTCTGATTTTTATCTCATGAATGGATGTTGTAACGAGTAAGAGCTTCTGAATTTGTTGATAAGTTATCTGATTCAATATTTTTCATAGTTCTTGTCTTTAATGATGAAAAGTAAATCATTGTGTTAATATGTGATTGATGATTAGAGTAAAGGGAACTATTTTTCTTGCCATCGTTTATTGCATGTATGTTTTCTTCTGATAATTGTACCTCAGTCAATGATTGGAACACCAACAGGCTACCGTATTATTACTAGGCTTGTGGTAGAGAATCATTGCCTGCATGATAGAGTGAAAGGGTTATCCCAAGCTCAACCTTCTCCAGTAGTTAAGATTTCCCACATTTTTAAGTAGTTGGTTTATACCGGATTTTATCTTGTATCGGTCCCACCTATAAGAGAAAATAAAAAAATAGAACGTCTGAATTGAAGGAGGAGTTTTTACAAGAAAACGTAAAGCCCATTGATTAATAGGCTAGATCGCAAGATCTGGAGAACCATTCCACCATTAAATGTTGCAGAGTCTAATTGGGCCTCAGTGGTGGGTTTGGTTCCTACTGTTGAGTTAAAGGGATTTAGGACCCCTCAACACCACCCACGAAGTTGACAAAAGAAGAGATTGAAGATTATGTTTTATTTTCCTCCCTCTTAGGATCTGTGACCCCTGGATACTTGGCTCATATATAGTGGTGCCTCTAAGCACACGATAGGTCAGAAAGACATTCTCTCTAGTATTACAGAAAATGACTTCCCACATAAAGTTTCACTTGGAGATGCTTATCAGTGTCCTATCAAAGGAATGGGAGAATCCACCTACAAACTTGATTCAGGGACTCCGATGAGAATGAACGATGTACTTTATGTACCAGGTTTGACAAATAACTTACTTTCTATCTCAGCTCTAGATAAGAAAGGGTTCAAGGTTTCATTCATAGATGGTGAATTTATTATGTGGCCTAAAGGAAAAACCATAGAAGATGCAATTGTTATTGGAACAAAAGAAGGTGGTTTATACAAGTTAAAAGGTCACTCCGATGCATCCTTGACTCACTCCACTAAGATTCCTTGTGAACTTTGGCATAGAAGACTAGCTCACACCAACTACAAATCCTTACCATATGTAAGCAAGGTAGTTACAGGTTTACCTGAATTTAAGATTGATCATGAAGGTGTATGCAAGGGATGTGCACAAGGAAAGAACATAAAGAATCATTTCCCAAAAAGAGTGATAGTAAAGATGAAGGGATATTGTAGCTCATCCACTTAAATGTGTGTGGTCCAATTCCATCAAACTCTCTAAGCGAATATGTATACTATGTGTCATTTATTGATGATTACTCTTGTAAGACTTGGGTTTATTTCTTGAAATCAAAAGATGAAGTAATTGGAAAGTTCAAGGAATTCAAATCCTTGGTGCTACTGTGTTCGTTGCCCAAGTCTTGGGATCATCTGGTCACAACTATGTGGTATTAGAGCCAGGTTTAACTTAAGAGGGACACCTTTGTTGCTAAGGGTTTGGCCCGATCTTGATAGATCAAGTTTATCTTGGGTCTGTGATAAACCTGGGTTTAGCGGGAGATTTTGCAGTGGAGGTTCGAGTGTAGAAAGAATCATTTCCAAAAAAGAGTGACAGTAAAGCTGAAGGAATCTTGTAGCTCATCCACTTATATGTGTGTGGTCCAATTCCATAAAACTCTTTAAGAGGATATGTATACTATGTGTCATTTATTGATGATTACTCTCCTAAGACTTGGGTTTATTTCTTGAAATCAAAAGATGAAGTACTTGGAAAGTTCAAGGAATTCAAAGCCTTGGTAGAAAACCTCTCTAAAAGAAAAATCAAGATACTCAGGTCAATTAATGGAGGAGAATATTCTTCAAATGAATTTTGAAGCTTTTGCAGAGATGCCAAGATTAAGAGGGAGCTCACCACTCCCTATAATCCTCAACAAAATAGTGTAGCAGAAAGAAAGAATAGAACAATTATGGAAGAAGTGAAGACTATGATTCACGATCAAGATCTTCCAATGGACTTATGGGATGAAGCAACAATAACAATAGTTTATGTCCAAAATAGATTATCCCATAGTGAACTTGGATTCAAAACTCATGAAGAAATGTTCACCGGGAAGAAGCCAAAAGTAAGCCATCTAGAAATATTTGGTTGTCCAGTGTTTGTACACATTCCGAAAGAAAGAAGAACTACGTTGGATCCTTTAGGAAAGAAGGGAATATTTGTTGGATACTGTGAGGTCTCTAAGGCCTTCAGAATTTACATACCAGGTTACCATCATATTGAGATCAAAAAATATGTAACCTTTGAAGAAGCTGCAACACTCAAAGGATCAAGGAAATGTCAGCTTGAAGAAATATATGAAGAAGAACCTATAGATCCTAGAGTTGCAGAACTAATGAAGGAAGTTACAGTTACTCCTGATGATGAGATTCCAGAAGACCATGATATGGTAGAATCTCAATAACCTCCCCAGATGGAGATCTCTCACAAGAGAAATCCAGCTTGGGCGAGGGAACTTATTCAAGATGGAGATAAGTATTGTTCCCCAGAAGGAACCATGAGACAAAGCAAGAAACCCAAGCCATTCTCTAGTTATATGACCTTGATGTGTGATCTCATAGAAAAGGAACCTACTTTCTTTGAAGAAGCCATTCAAAATAAAAATGGGTGGATGCTATGACAGAATAGTACCAGTCCATTATAAAGAATGATGTATGGAAAGTAGTTCCCAAACGAAAGAACAAATATGTGGTATATTCCAAGTGGATATACAAGATAAAACATGCAACAGACGAAAGTATTGAAAAACATAAATCAATATTTGTGGCTCATGGTTTTTATCAAAATGAAGGTATTGATTATGAAGAGACGTTTTCTCCTATAGCCATATACACTTCTATCGGAACTATCATAGCTCTTGTAGCAAAAATGAAGTGGAAGTTACACTAAATGGATGTGAAAACAACCTTCTTAAATGGTTTTATTGAAGAAGAAGTGTATATAGAACAACCACAAGGGTTTGAAGTTGAATATAGAAAGACTCATGTTTGTAGGTTGAAGAAAACTATGTACATGTTGAAGAAAGATCCTAGAGCTTTGTATGGAAGAATTGATAGTTTCCTGATGAGCTTTGGATTTACCAAGAGTAAATTTGATTCTAACATTTACTTCAAGGTTATGAATGATGAGTCAGTTATATTGCTACATCATAGATTTTAAGAAGAAGCTCGTTGCAAAGTGTGAGATGAAAGACCTAGGTCTGTTGCATTATTTCTTAGGTCTTAAAGTTTGGAAGATCCCATAGAAGATCTTCCTTAACCAAGGGAAGTATGCAGTTGAAATACCGAAGAGATTTGACATGTTGGAATGTAAATCCATGAACACATGCATGGAAACAAATTTGCAGCTCCTGGTTGATACTTCGTCAGAATTGGTTGATGCTACACTATATAGAAAAATTGTTGGTTCGTTGATGTATTTGACGAATACTGGGCCATATATATGATTTGTTGCGAACACCTTGAGTCAATGTTTGGTAGAGCCCAGACATGTTCACCTTGTAGCTGCAAAGCATGTGATGAGATACCTTAAGAGTACGTTGGATTATGGTCTCTGTTATTCTGAAGATCATGACTTCAGACTGTATGGTTATACTAATTCAGATTGGGATGGACGTGTTTCTAATAGAAAGACATATTCAAGATGTCGTTTCATTTTGGGGTCAGCCATGACTTTATGGCAGAGCATGAAGCAATCTAGTATTGCTCTCAACAGGAAATAAGAGGAATACATTGCAACATGTTCTGCCAGTTGTGAATCCATATGGCTTAGGAAGTTGTTGACAAGTCTATTCTATCTGGAGATGTAAGCCACCATGATTCTATGTGATAACCAGAAAGATGATGGAGAACCCAATGTTCCATGATAAGTCGAAGCACATAGATATCTGGTATCACCACATTCATGATATGGTGCAAAGGGGAGTTGTAAAGATCCAATATGTTGGCACATATGAGCAGGCTGCAGATGTGTTGACCAATCCTTTGTATCATGTAAAGTTTGAGTACTTCGGAGACAAGCTTGGTGTTGTCCTAAAGGACCTCCCTCAAAAGGGGGAGTGATGTTGATGATACTATGGTATCCTTAACAACAACAGGTAGCTTCGTTAGGATTTTATATCCTAGGGGATTGATCATCCCTGGAAATATCCTGAAGGTCTGGTAAGGACAGTCTGTCAGAGTACTTGTTTATGTATATGCCAATTGTGGCTAGTAGTGGTAGCTCAGTTAGGATTTTATATCCTAGGGAATCCTTTTATTCTTGGGAAGATCTCGAAGTTTCGTTAAGGATCGTCCATTAGAGTACCATGTGGTAGCTCCGTTAGGATTTTTATATCCTAGGGAATCTTCTGATGCCTGGGCAGATCCTGAAGGTCTGGTAAGGACGGTCTGTTAGAGTACCACAAAATGTTGTTGTTTCACCTGCCTCATTTTGTTGCCATATGATGATGATGTTATTGTCTCAACTTTGTGCTGATCATGTTGTTGTGTTAGCTTTATGCTGATGATGTTTTTGTCTCAGCCTCATGATGTTGATGATGTTGTTGTTTCAACCTCGTGTTGTTGATTATGTTATTGTATCAACTCCATGTTGTTGATGTTGGTATACTAGCCTCGGGTTGGTGATATTGTTTCTTTAGTGTTATGTTAATTGATGTTGATGCAAATGATGATGATGATGCTACTCTAGCTCCATGTCGTGAACGATGATGTTATTGATGATGAGAAAAACTTCTGATGATTTGTAGATATGCCAGTCAATGTTCCATATGTTGATGATGTTGCTTCCCTCTCTCTCTCCTGATGATGTTGTATTGGGTTATGTCAGTAGAATACCCTTCTTGTTAAGGGGGAGTGTTGAAATATTGTAACTTCAAATAATATTCTAACTATATTTGAGTTATTATCTTATATATCAAATCCCATTTTGTGGATTGATCATGTTGGGTCTTGTATAAGACCAAATCCCCTCTTGTGGATTGGTCAAAACATATTTATACAATGGTATTTGTAAAGTTGGTTCCTAGGGTTTATAAAGTGGTTTTAACCACTCTTGGAAAAAGTCAGCCCTACTAAGTGAAGAGACATAAACCTAACACCTCCTAACTAGTATTTATAAGTGAGGATGGCACCTCATTTGTTCACTCACTCACTCTTACTTCTAGTGTGATTTTTTTGAAGGTAGCTGTAGTTGCAAGAATAATAAGAAGAGAGAGGCGCATGCTCATTCCTAGTTTATTATTGGTGGTTATGTCTTAAGTCTTGGCATTGTATTGGCAATCTATTATTGAGGAATTTTTTGCTGGGTTTTCTCCCCCACAAGGGTTTCCCAAGATAAAATGGTGTGTACCTTGTGATTGTGTTTACTTCAGTGATCCTACTTATGATGTTGTTTTGGAAATTCTCTAGAAAATTGAAAAGAACCTAATAAAAACATTAAAATTAACAAGTAATACATGTACCGAAATCCATGAATTATATAAGCATCGGGGTGTCCATAACATGTAAAATAATCAATGTGTTAATTGAATTATAAAGAACCAGTGCAACATATGCAAATAATGTGTAACCGATGCATAAAAAGTAAAATAAATTCAGTGTTGCATACAACAAAAAAGGTGAATCTGATGTGCATTATATATAAAATCACTACTACCTTTTAATTTATTTGTATGTATCAGTGTTTTTGTATTAAAGGTGCACCTATGCATTTCTCACCAATAAAAACACTAACAAAAAAAGCTTCTCTACAACCTCTGCCCACCCAATTTTTATTTATTTATATGGAACAAATGTTAAGACCTTCACTAAAACCTTCACTTGGAATAGTGGAGGTTGTAGCAAAGGATTTTTTGAATTTTTTTCCAAACCTTATAACACTAAAAACCTCTGCAAAAACCTCTGCTACAAGATATTCTTCTTGTAATGGATCCTTATTGAGGAGGTCCCAAAAAAATTGAAATAACTCAATTGAAAAACCATTTGGTCTAGGATCTACGTCACTTTACATCTCATGGAAATCATAGTTGAGTTGATTTTGAGTGGTGGTGGCCATAAGAGATTCATTTTTATCCTCATCCATGGCATTTCAAGAAAGTCACTACGATAAAAAGAATGTGTGTGAGGGTCTCTTGTGTAAGTTGTGTGTAAATTTACTTGAAGTGGTTTACCCCCGCTAAAATAATGTTTTCCATATTCCTAGATTTATTGATCCAGGTGGACATTTGTGGCTGCCCACCTATTCCATTGACTCAAAATATAGTTTTCCATCTTGGCAGTTCTCTATAGTTTTTTGGGGTCTTAAAATTTCGGGTCCATTTGAGGCCATAACCACCATTTTTTGGACATTTTTAGGATAAGGGGTTGTACTTCTCGGCTAGACCTTTCCAACGGTATATTGAGTGTCCCAAATGGAGATCGTATGAAAACGTTACGCCCTTGGGAAGTTGATGTATTAACTATCTCCATGGGGGCCCACAAACCTTTTTGTGTTTCATCTTCTAGGGTTAGGATTTTGGATGTAATGTTTTATGTTAAAATGAATTTTGAGCCTCATTGTAAACATATTATTGTGAATGTGCGTAGCCATCACATCTCTTCTCAGAGATAAGCTATGATCATTCTAGTGAGTTAAGTTCACTCTACATTTTAAAGTTCATGTACATTTCATTCATTAATAGAAATTGTGTATTAATGTATCTCAATGTTTCTTGCAATATTTTTGTGTGTTTCCTGGTTATATTTCTTACTTCATTTCATTCTCAGCATAATCTGGATCAATGGTATTAGAGAAGTCTTCTCCTTGTTGTTTCTTAGTGCATGTCCCCAACGAGGTCAAGGTATAGAGAGTTGGTCTCGAGCTAGTTTCTCTTGATTACAACTAGCCCAAGCGGCCTCCCATGGCGAAAGAAAAGAGAGACGAGGGAGAAATATACCCTATTAAGTCATTTCTCATGGAATTCCTCACACAACAGAGGAACGAGATGATGGATTCTTTTTCCCAAATCTTTCGACAATTTATAACAATAATAGATGCATCTTCATCAAGTGGCCACTTTGGATATGCTGCCCCATTAAAGGTACAAGTTAATTTTGATATTCTTTTATTTGAAGGTCAGATATATGTGGATGCTTTGGAAAAGTGGTTAAATAGATACTAGAAGGTTATTTCTCTATTTACAAATTTTCCAATAGGGAAAATATCACCTTTGCACTCTCGAAGGTTGTCCCCCATGTCAAACATTGGTGGGAGACTTACTGTGAGCAAAAATCCACAGAGGAGTCCAGAATATTTGGGGTTGAGCCCACTTGGGACTCTTTTATGGATTCCATCTACGAACAATAATACCTTGCTAGAAACTATGATGACCAATACTTGATATGGACCACACTGCATCAAGAGAGGGGACAAATAGTATCAGAGTGCATAAATACCTTCCATACCTTGCGAACGAATATGGGTATCAAAGAATCCGAGCAACATATGGTTCTAAAATACCATGGGGGTATACATAGGTACATCCAAATATAAATGGAGTTTTTGGACATCTCTTCATTGGGAGCCACTTATCGATATGTTGTCAAAATCGAGCCGAAATTTAAGCAACAAAATAAGCGGGAGTTCAAGTCTACAAATATGCAGCAACCAAAGTATGGTAAATGCGACCCTAACTCACAGAACAACCAACCTCAAGAAAAATAGTCCAAGTCACAGGAAAAGAAGGGTAATTGGAAGATGAAGAAGGACACTGGAAAGTGGTGTGAATTCCACAAAATCCCTTGGCACAACACGAATGAAAGTTGCTTGAAAAATTCATGAGTGGTCGAGCTCAAAGAAAAAGTGTCAAACCCAGACTTGAAATCTGATTCGAAAAAAAAGGAAACAAATCATCGATGAAAAACCCATGGCTACCATCGTGACCAAACCAATCCAATTAGAAGAAGCAGAGGAGCTTGAGAAGGAGGAGCACCTCTTCCATTCACAGATGTGGGTGAAGGGGACCCCACAACATTTCATTCTTGATAGCAGAAGCGAAAAGAACCTAATCTCAATAGAGGTCATCAATCAATTGGATTTTCCTACAACACCACACCCACATCCGTACAACATCGAGTGTCAACCAACAATTTTCCTACAACATCAAGCCCTTCAAGGATGATGTATTGTGTGATGTTTCCCCAATAGAAGGTTGTGTTTTTCTTTTAGGCCATCCATATATGTGGAAGTGCCATTTTTTTTATGAGTCTCGACCTCATAGTTTCATTATTACTCTAGGGTGTCAACTTTACAGGGTACCAGAGGTAGTTCTGAAAACTGTCTCAGAAAAAAAATGCTGCAAAGTAGTCTTGCATACCACAAAGGTTAGCTTCTTCATGATCTAGTCAGAGGGTCAACATAAGGACACTATGACCATTGTAGGCTCATCCCAAGACCTTTATATCCAACATAAGTAGGTTGACAAGATTGTAGAAGAGAACAAATATATTCTTGCTTCACCTACGTGGGTGCCTTTGGACATCCTAGTCAAGCAAAGCTATAACATATCCCTTCATAGCTCTATTGGCCACAACCCTTTTCATGTGTGCTTGAGGTTTTAACGATTATCCCCCATTGATATAGCTATTCATGTTGCATATTCACCAACATAGTCGCCCCACACTCAAACCGAGGAAGATCATGCAACCATATTGGTTGAATGGATCTAGCCCCCCCAACAACAAGCTAATGCCAAGTACAAGCATGATAGTTTCTTCAACTAGGAAAGCAACTCACCAAGGTTCAAATTCAGCAAAATATTCCCCATATCCCATGGGAACTTGGTGAAATGGGGACTATTTATTCCTAAGGGGGGAGGATTGATCCAAGTGGACATTAGTGGCCACTCACCTATTCCACTGACTCAAAATATAGTTTTCCATCTTGATAGTTTTCTACGGTTTTTTTGGGTCCTAAAATTTCTGGGTCATTTTGAGGCTCTAAACAACATTTTTTGGACATCCAGGGGGATAAGGGTTGTACTTCTCAACTATACCTTTCTAGAATTACATCGAGCGCTCAAAATAGAGATCGTATGCAAAAGTTATGCAAAGGTATTTTGAGCCTCATTGTAAACATCTTCTTGTGAATGCGCATATCCATCACATCTCTTCTCAGAGATAAGCTACCACCATTCTAGCAAGTTCAATTTGCTCTACATTTTATAGTTCATGTACATTTCATTCATTAATAGAATTGTATATTACATTATCTCTGTGTTTCTTGCAATATTTTTTTGTATTTCCTGGTTATATATCTGCCTTCATTTCGTTCTCAGCATAATCCATATCAATTACCCATGGTGACTAGTGATATGACATATGGTGTTATAGGATTTTTTATCTACTACTTTCTTATGAAAAATGAATTGTTTTAATCTCCATCATGAATCCCTTGAAATCTACTTTTCGTTCTCCAACAAGCCTTTTCCAGGGCTAGTAGTATGTATTTCTCACTTTCTAGTTTACCCAACTCTTCTTTCCATTTGGGAGTAAGGTTGTTGGAATTTACTTGTTTATGGGGTGTAGTGATTTGGTGCTCAATGGTCATGATTCTCGAAGATACATCTCCAAAATTCTTAGAACACCAATGTGTAGATTCCCCCCTTGATGTTGATTAGATTATTTTGTAGTTGCGGCACATAATCCCCATGTTCATTCAATATAGGAGCTAGTGTATTCAACTAGTTAGATGTAATAGGGGTGCTCAAGTGAGTGGGGATTAAATTTGAAAGGGGAGGGGACTTTACTCTTGGTCTTATCAAGCATAAAAATTATAATACGGTGGTCAATGCCACCCATTTGGGACCACCGTTGATTTGTATTCAGAAAGAACTTGGGGTTCTTTGACCAAGAATATATCTAGGTGATTGTCTATAAATTCTTCTTGAATATGGTTATTAGTTCAAGTTCCAATGATGGTTAGTAGCTCAATATCAACAAGGTCTACATACTCAAATAAAGCAATGAAGGAATCAACAAGGGGATCAATTCTAGCATTGATGCCCTTTTTTCCCTTTCTGGTTTAATATTTAATTGAGATCCCCACATAGGATGAGTTAAGGGGATTCCATGAGGCCTTTGTTGATTAAGTCTTTCTAAAACTAATGCCTATTGATGTTTAAGTCATAAACATTAAGGAGGTCGATATTGTGGTTAAGCTCATTTGAAAAGAGAGTAACATACATGACATTATGGGTTTTTAAACAATTGATGAGGTGGAAATATGACTTCCATACCACTGCCAAGCCCCTAGAGAGTCCAATATAGTTAATGCATTCATAGTTCCAATCAACGAAGTATATGTAGAGAAAGGATTTATAAATTACATCCATAGTCATGGTTTTTTGAACAAAAAACACATCATGAATATGTACATTTATTGTCCTACAAAGGGATCAAATCTTACAATAAGATCCTAAACCCTTGTTGTTGATGGAGATCAATGTCATATTGAACTCTCTTTAGGGTCATTGAGTTCCCTATATTCCCCAAGGATGGTCTTTTGTCTTGCTTGTTGGACCTCCATGCCCACTTATGTTATTTCCTTTGCTATGTTTTGTTTTCTCGATGTTTTTTTATCAAGTATTATGAGTGGTATCATTTCTAGGCCCATTTATAGGTTCGGGCAGGAGATCCATTGGGATTCATTTATTTTAAGCAAGTGTTGTATTTTTTATTATATTGGCATGTCTTTAAAATATTCCTCGATTGAGAGGGAGAGACAAAGTGTTGGGGATTGGTGAAGGCCTCATGGATTTCACCCTTCAGTGCATATATGTCGATGAGGGGGAGATGGAGGTCAAGGGGAAAGTGGGAGGGGGATTTGGAGGGGGTATAAAATTGGGGAATATAGGGTGCAGTGGATATAAGGAGTGTTAGTCTTAGGAGATGGGCATCCTAGATAACTACTAAATATTTTTTCCATTCAGGGTCCTCTTTGAGTTTCTTTAGAGTCATTGTCAAATCGTCCAACGACCTACTAGTGCCAACATATTTTGATGAGGATGGAGAAAAGGAAAGAAAATAAGTGTTCAAGGGGGATTAAATAGTGTCACTAACACCAAAAGGACCTTTTATAAAATTATTTGGGTTAAATAGCTTGTAACTGTGAGTTGAAATCCCCTTCAAATTGTTCTATTCTATTGCCTTCTGCAATACTCCTTAGGAAATATTACCTTAGGTGCCCAATTTTCTATAAAAAACAGTGACATAAGAGGATATTTATGAAGTCCAATTCCTACTATTGTGATATTTCCTCGTAGTTGATATCAGTATCCTCCAAGAGTCCCTTGATGAGATTATCCATTTTAACACATATTTTTTGTGCCACTAGGTTTTCCATGGCTAGGGTACAATGGTCAAATTTCACATATTTTCTAATGTATCTCCTATCTACTTTAGAATATTGGTCATCTATCACTATAGGGGCGATTTGGAAGTTTTTTCTAGATGGGGAGAATTTTTATTTACTCTCGGGCTTAGTCGAAACTTGGAGTCCAATCACAAATGCAGAGGCAAGTAGATTGATTGAAATGGAGACCATCTTTTGGAATGTAGTCCTTTTCCTTTTGAGTTCTTAAATTTTGTCCTTTTGAGTTTTGGAATTCGGTATGTATTCCTTATCCTTTTGAGTTATGGGGGTGTAGGCCTTGTCTTTATATATAAGAGGTAATAACCAAATTCATGCCAAACATTTTTTTTAAATTATTGCTCAAAACTGTACTTTCCCAAACATATGGCTTAACTAAAAGATAACAGAGAGAGCGTCTAGTTTTGATGTTTTGTTGTTATATTGAAAAAATGGTCAAATTCAAAAACATCATTAATGTTCAGATTTAAAATTTCACTTTAAAATAAAAATAACTAAATAATTTTGTTATGTTTGCGTTTATATGGTTTTAGAAAATATTTAAGATAAAATTAATATTTATTAATTACATATATTTTAAATTTTTAATGTTAAAAAGGTGTTCATAATTAGTATGATGATATACAATAATAGTAATAATGAAAAATAAATTATATATCTATTTGAAATTATGCCTTAGTAGCAACCTGTTATCCCCCACTTTTAGGGATAACTAGGAGATCATGTCTCGAGGCCCATAGGTACTAGACATGGAGTACCGAGAGCCAGGTCGACTTTGGCATGGCCCTGGAGGGCCCATCTTTTCTCCCTTTCAACGCCTCTACTTTTTCAGCAGCAATAACATCCATCACCATTGGCTTAGTCTTGTGTCAGAGATGGTTCTTTCTACATTAGGTAATGAGTCCGGGTATCATGGTATGTGTCACTCTGATCTTCAAAACCTTTGAATACGTGCATTTAATTCCTTTTGTTTCTAACAAATGCCTGGATCTTATACTTTCCCGCTTGACCATGTCTGGGGGGAATGACAAGATTCCCTAGTAAGCCTGTGTCTGTAGGTTTTGGTTTGCCACTGGGGGGATTTTTGAAATTCCATCGTTCGCTCCTATCATAACACCAATTTTTCATCTTGTTTCCCACTCATCTATCCCATTACACTTGTCTGGGCACTGGGTTGACCTATTTTCAGGATTTCACCTTATCTCGTGGGAAGAAGGGGCTAAAGGCCCATAAGGTAAAAGTAAGTTGGCAAAAGATAAAAGCCTAAGAATAAAACCTCGACATGCTTCACCCATGGATCCCCAAGAAAGAAATAAAAGGCTTCTTATGATCCAGATTTTATGAGCAGAACGAAATGACTACAAATTATTAACAGGTGCTTAACACAAAATAACAGAGATACAATAAAACTGGTTTTCTATTCAATAAGGAAATAAGCTGAAACTGTAAAATGTAGCAGAAACAAGCTTGATGGAATGGTGGCGGCCTATCTTTGAGAAGAGATTTGACAGTTGCACTCATTCGCCAGAAGATGATTACAATGAGGCTCTTAAGGCATTTTTTACAATAAAAAGAAATTCCCAAAACCCTAGACATCCAAAAACCTAACCCTAGGAGATGAAGCACCAAAAGTCATGTGGACCCTGTTTGGGTAAGTTATTACATCAACTTCCTGGGGTCATAACTTTTGCATACGATCTCTGTTTTAGGCGTATGATAGCCCGTTGGAAAGGTATCATCAAGGATATTAATTTTGAGGGATCAATCATGCCTTTGGATATCATTGAGAATCTCAATCCTGGAAAACCTTCATTTAGGCCCTCAAAATGGCCCCGAAGTTAAAACTGCTAAAAATAGTAAATTGCCAAAATTGTCAGAAAACTATTTTGAGCCAGTTGGAAGAGGTGGGTGGCCACTGATATCCACCTGGATCAATCCTCCCTCCTTAGGAAGAAATGGTCTCCATTGCATTGAGTTCCCCCATCAGATGAGGAAATTTCCGCTGAATTTGGCCCTGGGTTAGCCACTTTCCTTGGTACATGAGCTGCCCTGTTTTGACGACTCGATAAAGTTGGATCCTTTGTTGTCGAGTGCCCTTGATCTGTGTATCCACAATATGATCATTGGATTCCTATTATATGCAGTCAGGGTTGAGATTGGTTGGTGTTAGCTACTTTGCTACATCTGAGGTGTCCAATAATGGTAGGAAATAAGGGCAAAGGAGATCCACATTGAACACTAGGTGGAAGCCAAGGAAAGGAGGAATGTTGAGCTCAAAAGCATTATTCCCCACAGCCTTGGTGATGGTGTACGACCCATAACGGAGTGGGTGAAGCTTCCAATGGGGTCCTTTAAGGTGTTCTTTCTGTAAGTGCAACCAAACTTTGTCGCCTACCTAAAACTTATGTGGCACCCGATGTTGATCATGGCGCTACTTGTACTTGTCATTGGACTTATGTAGGATATCCTGAACCTGTTGGTGGATGTGATGGATCCACTCAATGAACCAGGTGGATTTTTCAGCTTCATTTGGAGCAGGAGATGAGTCGGTAGAGGTGACCACAAGGGGAAGTGCACCATCTATGGGACCTAATGGTTGGAATCCCAACCCCACCTGAAAGGG
>ML786411.1:374931-392552 GCA_009831015.1 Picea engelmannii | reverse complement strand
AGATCGGTGCCCATGACCCCAGAAGCTCAACCTCATTGGAGGAATCAGCTTCATCATGAATGGAATGCTGTCAGCAAAATTGTGAGACTAAGTGGAACCTGAATACAGCATGAGATGTTGTCATCAGATGGAATAACAATCTGCCATGAATGGAATGTTGTCACCAAGATTGTGAGACTAAGTGGAACCTGAATACAGCATGAATTTTTTTTATTCCCATGGGTTCCACCTCAACCCCTCCCATATTGAACCCATATTGAAGTGAGGGTACTAAACCCCACACAAAAAAACAAACTGATCTACACCTCATGGCCAAATTGGATAAACGAATTAAGTATCAGAGGATTTCCTTGTTGGAATATTTACTCATAATCGCTGCTGCAACATGTGGCTTCTGCTGTCCGTAAACGCAGATGAAAGCCTTCTTCGTCTCCTCCTCAGCCCTATCTATTGCATAGCTACAGACACTATAAATCTCAGAGTCTTCTATGTTGTTGGCTACTGCTTCTGCTGCTGCAAGATTTTTCCAAGCCTGGGTGAACTTTTGGCATAGCAGTAAATATCGAGGATCCCCAGGACATGTTCCAGCTATTGCTTCTATCAAATCCTTTACAATTCCTCTGTAAGTGTCATCCTCATATTCTCCAGGATCCTCTCTCCCGGATTCTCTCATCATCTCCACAAGAAACGCGAGGTAACAGAGAGCGAACGCAGATATTATCCACGATCGGCGTTCTTGATCATCGACATCAATGTCCTTCGAAAAGAATTCGACGTCGGTAGATAGGACACTCATGGATTCTAAATCGATGGTCTTGCCAGCAGATGAATCAAAACCGGTGTAACATGGCAGAAGAGGACGCTTCACATGTACCCTGGACGAAATGGCCTGGTTGTAGGCCAGCGTGAATCTTTCAAAACATAATCTGCCCTCTGCATTGTTAGTGATAATATATCTCTCGAACGCGCATCGATGGCAAAGGCAGAAGAATCCCCATTTCTCGGACGCCTCGGACTGTCGGAAAGTGCCAGGGACTACAACATCGAAGTACGGGATGGTGATCTCTTCACCTCTGTTTATGTCTTTGGTGGCATGAACCCTCATAATATCGCGGCCTACGTTGATTCTTGCCGCGTTGGGAGCACAAGAATGGTTTATGAAGGACGGCAGTATCCAAACCCCAAAGAATCTCCTCATTTGATCGCAAGAGCTCACTGCGTTTGAAAACTGCACAGATTCTTCTATTACAGCCGGCGAACGGTCGTCAAATGCTATGCGTTGTATGATCTTCTGCACTTGAATGCCGGAGATGTTCTTAAATATTTCACGAACATTCACCTTCAGAACCTTCAGCTTTAAGTTCTGTGAAGTCGTTTCCAGAGTATAGCTGTTCCCGCCAGCAGACGACTCCTCGATGAACTCAGACATTTTTGGGATTATGGGGTTGAAGTTTTCTTCGTCGTGAGAAAAAAAATGTTGCAGGGTCCGGTCCCCTTTTGCACTTAGCGCATTCCTCACATTTTGAATTAAACCATTTTTCAACGGATCGAACATAAAAGAAGAAGAATATTTGTCGCAGACAGCCAGAGCCTTGCTGACGAGTAAAACCTCACCGGCTTTAATATACTCGGTAGCAAACAATCCTCTGCCGCATCCATTCTTTGTCATCTTGATCTCGACTGCCCCAATGAAATCGGCATCTGGTTCAGAAGAGGGAATTTCTAATTTGCCTGTAATTCCCGCTATGGATTCACCAATGTCATAATATTTCATGCACGTCTGGCGAAAAATGGCCGCATTATGTTGCTTCAAGGGTTTGGAACAAGTCTGAATAAAATTATATGCGGCTTTATATTTTCCCAGAGCCACGAGCGATTCAACTTTGAGAACATTAGAGATTGTGTTCGAAGGCTCCAACTGCCAACATTTCTCTGCATCTTGCAACGCTTCTGCGTATCGTTGCAGTTCAATGTATGCATGGCATCTATCGGAGAGCAACTTGAATGCATGTTTCAACTTCTGTTCATGTCCAGTATACCTGGAGAGGCCGCAGAGTTGGGATCTGGTGTAATTTCTAACACATTCGTTCCATTCTTTTTCTTCGTGAGCGCGATCCCCATCGCCAAACCACTGCTCGAATTTTTCATTGATCGTATCAGTTACATCTGAAGGTGAAGGAAAACTCTCGACCCTTTCAACGGACAAAGGATTGTCCACGTCAATGAATATGAAACCGTTCTTGCTTTTAACCAGGCGAGGCTCCTTGACAACAATTTTCGTTCCCTTGGGATAAGTTTTTCTGGCGAAAGTTTGATTAATTGATAAGGGATTTGAAGAAACAATACAAAGAGCAACGGCATCCTCAGTATCGGCCTCTTTCATGACAGTATGAATTTTCCCAAATTTGAAAGGAACGACACAGAGTTCTCCGTACAAAACCGCGCATTCATTGAGCTTCCCAACAATCAAATTTCTCAGATGTACTGGAATGAGTTCTTGTGCAGGTTCTAAATGTCTATATTCATTTTGAACGCTCTGGGATTCATCTTCAACGCTGTAATGCATACAAAAATATTCTCCGGTGGCTACTTGTGTGAAATGCCTGAGACCTTTGCTATGGATTGCAATTAAGGCCTGTTTCTCAAAATTATTGAATGCCGCTGTCACAGAAGCTCCAGAACCCAGTTCCAGAATGCCAACAAGCTTTTGGAAATATGGCGGAGGGTTTACCTCGTGAGCTTGTTTTGGTGATTTTCTCCCCGTGACATCGTATGAAACCCTACGAACACCTGCTTGTGAATACGGATTTGCTGGAGAAAACGCGAGGTAGAATAGCTGCGCAGTACATAAAACTTGATCAGGCATGGCTACTTCATTTACTTCTCCAACTTTATGTGGAAAGACAACCGGTACAATTTCTAAATGCTTGATTTCTTGGGGTTTGTACTGGAATCGTTCAAGGAACATGACTGCTTCGTATTCTTCAATCTCATCTTCTTCAAAACTAGCCAGTGCATATTTATTTTCTGATTCGTCCTGTTCAAGCGACATGGCTGCTTCATATTCTTCAATTTCATCTTCGGAAAAGACTGGTGCATATTTCTTTTCCCGTGCGTCCTCCATATTAGAGCAGAGTATTCAGAAGCTAAAGCTCTAAGCCACAAAGAAATGAAAGATCAGCATGACAAAGGGGAGAGGGTTTGCCAAGGCCTTGTTATAGAACCCCACTAAATCAATTTTCTTATAACAACTTTTAATTCATAATTTTAGGAATGTTTTATTGTTATGGGTGATGTAGATGAACTTTGATGTTTCGGATATTGGGTAAAAATTATGGCTTTTTAATATTTATGTTCAAATTCTATGATGTTTATAGAAGAAAATATATGTAAAGATTTATTTATGATTACAAGGGTTTGGAGTATAAATAGAATAATGGGTAATTTCAATTATGTGCTTTTTCAAAGTCAATTTTATTGAAGTGAGTAATTCAGTTTATTTTATATTTTTTTAAATATATATATTTTTATTTAAAATGAAATAATTTTTTAGAAAGTTTATATTTTTATTTAAAATGAAATAATTTCTTAGAAAGTTTATTTTCTTTAGTTTAATAATTGGAAGGACTGTTTGATTTGCAAGGTTAGGGATTTAGCTAAAAACTTATAATGAGTTATTGATGTTTAGATTGTGATAACCTCTAGATGACTAGGCTTTAGAATCAACATGTAGATGCTAGCTTCTAATGTTTGTTTTTTTAATGTTTCATGTAGGGGCTTATAAGAAGTCAAGCCCAACAAAATCCCATGTGTACTTAGAGAATTCACACCAAAATTTGTCCAATCCTACTAACTTATTATTAACCATCTCCATTAGGATTGTTGTCGATTCATAAGGTCACAAATTCTCCCTTTATATTTTCTTTTCTAGCAATTTGGTTAAATATTGTTTTAACTACAAAAAAAATCTTGGTGACCTCCTTCATGGTTAGGGCCTTAGAAAGTGTCTTATGGGATTATCTTTTGTATGGTTAGGCTCTCAATTGGGCCCCTAGTCTAGTGCATCTTTCCTATTAAGGTATTATATGATAGGAGGTTGCTTAAGACCAACCTGATCTAATGTTCTAGTCATGTGTTCTTTTAGTGTGTTTCTTAAATTAGTGCACATTTTTTTACTTGAGTTATTTGGTGGTCATTATTATATCTTATGCATAGGTGATTTCTCATATTCTTAATCACATCGACACTTGATATATGTCCTTTCACCTTATTGGTCCATGATCTTTATTTTAAAGATTATGAAGGGTCATTTGTCTGATGATGCCAAATGACAAAGAGTACAATATTGTACTAGATAATAGCATTTCCGTCTTGAGTAGTAATATATCCTTTCTATTTCTTTGTAGATTTTTTTTCCTTGAGGTTTTTATCTCGTCAATCTCATTGTCTCCATCTTTGATTTGTGAGCATAAATTATGTATAATGTTCACTCCTTCATTGCCCACCTATGATTTCCAATATAGTATTAGAGTTCTTGTGAGGTTAACTCCCTTTTTTGTTCAAAGATGGAGGTAGCATGTGACAACTATTGAGTGTTTTCTTTTTGTTTTGAAGACTTGTTCATTATATTCATGATCAGACCTACTAGTTGTGTTGAGTATTGGAAGATATTTTTTCTATTTTGGAATTGGACCTTTATAGATCCTATGGCTAGATCTTGAACATCCAAGCTTACTATTTATTTTCGACAATATTTATGTGTTGTGGAGGAAAATTAATCCTTCCATTGCATTTTGAATGCCCATTGCAGTGATATCTGGGTTGGTGCAAGCTAATGCCTCCCTCTCATGATACAATAGTTGCAATGGAAATTTGGAAATCAACAATATCTTGACTAGGAGGAATTATTAGAGGTACATGTACAACTTAGAATATGGTGTAAAAAGGTGAAACATAGGAAATTAAATAAGCTTTAAGAACATATAACTTTTATTTATACTTTTAACATTGGTATGCTACTTTTTCTCTAAAATGTAATGGATATGTTCATGTTAAGACATCGTTTTAGTATCAAAATGGAAAATTTTCCTTAAAAAAAATTGTTGTATAGTTGTAGATAACAGTNTATATATATATATATATATATATATATATATATATATATATATATACTTTAGTCTAAATCATGTACTAAAGTAATTATTCGGTTACACAGTGGAGCTTACGGAGCCCACGTACTGTCGGAACACCACTGTCGGTCCGATAGACATGAAAATACAAACCATGCCAACATGGCAAACAAACTTTATTACAACAGGACATAAGGGTCCATCATGCTTCCATTCTATTAATTATATTATGTTCACCAACGGAATCAAAGGATGCGTCACTATCATAATAATGACTTGTTGGAGGAGAACTGTGATCATCAGAAAAAGGCGGCAAACCACTGAAAGATTCAAAGAAAGGAGATCCTGCCATTACTGGCATCAGCTCTTCTTGTGGTACGCATGTTCTTCCATAAAACTCACTATGCACCTTGTAATGTGTATCAGGACCTGAACCAGGTAGTTCTTTAAGCCAACTGGTTACATGTGAAAGGCTGAACACGAACCAGGCATCATGCTGTCCTGCTTCACATATTTCTGCATGAAACCACATCTTGAAAGCCAACTGGTCAACTTGGTTAAAGAAATCAAGATCTCTGGGACAATATTGCCACATTAATAAATAAAACCATCCTGACCAGGAATAATGGTAATCTCTAAAAGTATCACATTCCAAAGTGATCCAGATACAACCATCATACTTGACTTGTTGTAATATCATACAGTAATCCAGATAGGTCAAATAAGGAGTATAAAGACAAATATAAACTTGTCCTTGGAAAGGACCACCTGTCATGATTCCTCGGAACAAATCTCTGTGAAGACGAAAGTAATCACCATTGGAGGACATAAAATAGTTATTGGCAAACCATTTCTTGAGAATGTCAAAGCAAGCTGGGGAATTCTTAATATACATAATTAAGCAATTTATACAGAAACAATATTCACAAGTTTCACAAACCAAGACCCATTTGAATCCTGGTGGAGGTTCTCTTCTTATGGCAGTCACGGAGGAGGATGCCATTCTAATCTTTTACTTGCTTTAGGAGAACCTTCTCTTGTTAAAAGATCTGCTAAACAGTTTTCTTTACCAGGCTTGTACTCAATATCAAAATCGTACCCTTCAAGCCAGATACTCCATCGGAGGACTCTGTTATTTCCCTGTTCAAGCAATCTTTTATTAGACAACATCCCTTTCATGTGTTTTAGATCTGTTCTAACAATAAAATGAACAGGTTTTAAAAACATTCTATATTTCTTGATGCCTTTTTTTACTGCTAGAATTTCTTTGTGAGACGAGGGATATTTTTCTTCAGCTTCACTGAAGCAACCAGAAGTGTACATGCATACTTCTTCTAGTTTTGGTCCATTTTTCTGTAACAACACTACAGCCCAAGTATCTGTAGAAGCATCAGTTTCAACTATTAGCTTCATAGTCATATCAGGTAGAAAAAGACTAGGGAGGTGTTGGACCTTTTGTTTAATTATCTGGACAGCTTGGGTCATCTTATAGTTCCAAGGATATTTCTTACTAAGCCTTTGCTGTAAGATTTTTACATCTTTTGCTTGTTGTTCATAGAACTGTCTTATATAATTTAGACATCCAAGGAATCTATGCAATTGTTTTATGTCCAGAATCTGATTAGGAAACTCTGTCAATTTCTTCAGGACATGATCCTGTAATTCAATCTTTCCTTGAGAAAGGATCAGGCCTAAATACTCGATCTTTGTTTGCATCCAACAGAGTTTGGATTTGCTGAGAACTAGACCATGCTTATACAAAAGATCATAAACAATCTCTAAATGATGTACATGTTGTTTAGTATCTTTTGAACATATAAGAAGATCATCAATATATACAACAGTGAAGGGAAGGTGCCTGAATATATCATCCATGCGCTTTTGAAATTCTGATGGCGCATTCTTCAGACCAAATGGCATCACTCACCATTGATATTGGCCTTGAGGCACAACAAAACCTGTTTTGTATCTATCACCTGGGACTATACCAACTTGCCATAAACCACTCTTCAAATCAAACTTACTGAAGACATTGCATTTACCAATCTTTGAAAATAATAAGTCTTTATTTGGTAAAGGATATCTTATGGGCAATAAGGCGTCATTCAGAGCTTTATAATTAATAACCATTCATGGTTTTCCTCTTTTCTGTTCTGAATGTTTGTTCACATAGAATGCAGGACATGCCCAAGGAATTCTACTGCTTTCAATAAGTTTTCTCTGCAATAGTTCTAGAATTTCTGCTTTGCAGTATTCTAGCTCAGTAGGAGACATATGGTTTGCAGATGCTTTTTGTGGTTTAGGAACATAGTCTTCTTTGTAAGGCAGGTTGACAAAGTATTGTTCTCTAGTCCAGAAAGCATTAGGATAGTCAGAAGTGCAATCATTTTCTATTTTTGACTTAATCTTTGTGATTGCTTCTAAGCCATGGATTTCAACATGCTTTACAATCTTCTGGATCTTAACGAGGTCAGTAGCAGAGAGTTCTAGAGCTTTTTGATTTTGAGAAGGCTCATGAGGAACTCTGCTAACAAAATCAGTCTTAGATTGGACAGATACAATTTCATTGGAAATAGTCAAATCTATTGTTTTAGAATGTACAGTCATAGGAAGACATTTATTTACAAAGTCTTGACCTAACAATAGATCAGACCCAGTATCAAAACTATACAGGGTGACTGGAACTCTTCTATCATTGATATAGATTGGATAATCAGGGCAGAGATACTTGATTGGCATTATAGTTTGGTTAAGTGCTCTGAAGGCTAAAGTAACTGGTTGCCAATAGTATGAAGGGATGGCACCATATTTAGCACAAGAATTCATAGCTCCAGTATCTAATTGAGCATCTAATTCATATTTTATATAACCAGAAGGTTTAATGCTCACAGAAATGATGATTCTATCATCCAAGCCTTTAATCATCTTATTAACAGGAGAACCGAAAGCATTTTCGTCACTGTCATCTAAACTTTCAGTACAGAATAGATCTAACTCTTTCTCATGTTGAGATTTAAGAAATGCTAGTTCTTCCTTTTGGACTTTCAAAGATTTCCATAGGCTTTTAATCAAATATTCCTTTTCTCTGATTTCTTCTTGCAATGAGAAGATTGCATTTTCAATTTCATCATTTGCTGGGCTTGGGGAATTGATTATTTGCTTCTGCTTAGTATCAGTCATTTGTGTTGGGATACGGTAGGCAGAGTCTTTTGCAACATTGGCTCTGAAATTTCTGGTAAAATCTTCATCAGTGGGAGTGTAATTCTGAATACTCACCACGCTTGGCTGACGCAGAGATTGGATTTGAGAATCCAACTCAGAAATCTGATTAGAATAATAATCATAAAGAAAAAATTGACCAGGGGTCAAGTGGGATTGTTTGGAAATGAGGGTGTCTCTTTTGCGGATTAAGGACTGAACATCAGTGAATGCAGATGTGAACATTTTGATTTCTAAGAAATTCATAAGTTGTGATTCAGAGGAGGAGGAGGAAGCAGAGTCTGAATCAGAAGATGTGTCTATGGTAATATGACCTTCACTTTCGTCATTAGACGAAGCTTCAGAAAGTGAGAAGTATTCACCATCTGAACGGTGTGATACCAAATCCCACTCTTGAGGCTCATATGTCGATTGAAAAATCGTCATAAGCTTATGCTGAGTTTTGGTTTTTGACCGCAGAGGACACTGTGACGCCCAGTGGCCAGGCTTCTTACAGATAAAACAATTAGAATGCCTAGGCTTCTTAGAAAACTGTCGTTTCTTGAATAAGAATTTCTTTCTAGGTGTAAAACCCTTGTGCTTCTTGTAAGGTGTAGCTTTGTGTGCTTTGGGACAACTACAAGAAGTTTGTTTTGTGGAAGTTTTAGTTTTGGGATTAAAACAACCATAAGCGGTAGTTTCGTCAAATATGTCACAGGTATTTGGCGCTAATGTCAAGTGTCTTTTTAACAACTTAGCGTTCTTCTTTTTGACACATTCTTCTTGGATTGCAAGAATGACTTGTTCTTGCGTACCTGCAAGTGACAGAGATTCTATATCTATGTCTTCATTTTCAAGTCTTTTTCGGACTAATTCTGGGACAGGGTTTGGAAGAGAGGATATATATTTCCTCAGATATGCAACATTATTTGGATCATGGACTTTATAAAAAAGTTTCTGCATGGCACAATAATATTTTTTGAGATCTTTGAGATCACAAAGTTTCTGGCTCATAAAGACATCAACATTATGTGCAGTATTCACATGGATTTCTCCATAGAACTCGTGGACAACTGCTTTACAGAGTTCATCAATAGGTCTGTCATGCTGTAAAAGTCTAAGCTTGCTATTATCACTTATTCTTTCCCACCAGAAATTTAGATTTCCTCTAAAACCCCAAGTAAGCCTTAGAGCTAAATCACTCCAAGAAACTTTATCTTTGAGAATCATCTTCTGGGTTTTAGCCCATGCATGCCACCCTTGAATCATGAGTTCAATGTCACTGCATTCTTTACAGTCAACATTGGAAATGGGGGCTGGATCACCATGTTTTAATGATGATTGTCCTTGTCCATCAATATCCATTGGTGCTTTATGTTTACTAGTATACCTAGCATGACACCATTGTTCCCAAGTAGATGTTTTTGAGGCATACTGAGAATTGCTTGATTCTGGTTGTTCAGTATTACCTTCAGGTTTGACATCTACCATTTTAATTTCAGGGGAAGAAATATTTACAAGAGCAAAATTTTGACTAAGTCTCTCGACTTTTGCATTCTGAATACTTATACAAAGAGATTGGATCTATGATGTGACAAGATCCAGCTTGTCTCTGGCAAGTTTTCTAACCTCTTCAATTTTTGCAAAAGTAAATGGAGAAAGATTTGGAGAGAACTTTTTAGAGTCAGATGTTTAGTCTTTGGAGGCGATGAAGGAGTAAGGAATGAAAAGGTAGCATCGTTACTAGGAGAAGAGGGGGAAGATGGAATTGATTCATCATATGTCTTCCTCATGTTAGTAACAGCTTCTTCTATAGTCTTCAACTTCTCAAGAATAGAATTAAGTTGATCTCTAATAATACTTTGGTCTGATTGTAGTTGATCAACTTCTAGATGCAAACCATTTAAATGAGTATTTGCCTTTTGCACATCTTGTGCCAGATCATCTATATTTTGGATAAGGCATACTGACTGATAATTGGAATAGTTTTGCAATCTGATAATTTCTTGAGGAATAGGCTCATCAGACTTTCTATAATGTATAAAGTCTAAGTCTGCAACTAAATTATTTTGGAACTTAGGAGTGTGATTGCCAGTTCCTAAAGACCTGTGAGGGATTTATGTTTTCTTTTCTTTGCTTGCTCTAGGGAGCGGATAATCCATCATTTTGATTGTGGGAACTGCTAATTTCATACAGACTTCACAGTCTGAATGTTGTCCTAAGTGCTCAACTTTTTGCTGGTAAGTCTCAAAATTTCTTGGCAGACTTGGAGCAGGAGTTTCTTTTTCTAGAATCAGATCACTGGGATTGAAGTCTGATCTTTTACAATAGTAACATTTTCTAGACTTCTGTTCTCTATGATTCAGATAGTGATCATCCAACTTTGATCTTCCTAGGACAGGCTTATATACAGGAGTCCGAGGGGGAGAATGTAAAGGAGAATTATAAACAGAGGGTTGCTTTGCAGGTTATGACCTTGAGGTACTTGTAGACAGAGAAGAAAATTGTCTATCTAGACTAGGATATCTTTGGCTTTGGGATTTTCCCAGTCGTAACATAGACTACCCTTTATCATTAGTATAGACTTGCATGTTTGTAGGCATAGGGGGTTTCATCTGGGTAGATATAGGATCATACTCAGTGGACCATTCTTCTATCTCTGTAAGTTTTGCAAACCCTAGAGAGAGTGGAGCAACATTTCCTGGGCCAACCACCACGCTTTCATTAATTGCGCGATGCTGGAGCTTAGGATTGAGGGGCGGCATTGTGGAAGTAACAAATCGGAGGCAAATTGTGGAATGAATTTGCGCAACCTTGGAACCTTCCACCATATCAAATCCATTTAGCTTGAGATAAGCTTGGAGAAAAGTATTGATATACGGGTCTCGGAGTGAGATCTGAAATCTGGGTAGGGCTGAGGACCAGACAGGGCCATTATGAAGAGGCGCCTGAAAGCCGAAAATCATGGCGTCTTTAAAAGAGTTATGACGTGAATCAAGAATACATAAAAGGGCACTGACATCTAATCTTGGGTGGACTAGTGCATTTAAACCAAACTGTATTAACCCGATATGAATGTATTCATAGCCATGAGACAAGCCCCATTCAATATCTTCCTGTTGAATGAGAGGAAGTTGATATTTTGTTTCGCCGAGAGAGATAGGAATATTAACAGAACAATATCTGATAAGAGTTGTTGATCTAAACTGAAAGACAGGTAACTGATATATTTCAGAAGCTGGAACCTTCGGCATTTCCCAATTGGGATCGGGTTCATACTCCTGATGGACAAGCTTATCATTATACAGAGGGGTGTGAGAAGATTGACTCAACAGATTTTTATACCACTTAGTAGGTTTATAAGTAGTCATCCTTTTGATATCTTCTTTACTATAACCAGAGAGTTCTTTTGATAGGAAACCTTTTCCAGACGACATTTTGATTCTACTGCAAGCTTTGACAGTACTCCTTAAATTGTTACAGGCAAGCAAGTAAACAGAAGGTAAATAAACTTAAGCACGTCTAGATACTGGCATACAGCAAAAGCCAACTGCAGGGCATTAAAATGCTGAAAATAAATTGCTTACGTATCATACGACAACACCTTCAGAAAACACGTCTTCTGCTCGGAACCTTGCACTTCTCGTAACCAGAGTCTTCAAATATATGGCTCGAATTAAACGAAATCCAACAAAATCTTCTTTGTATTAACTCTCAGTACATAGTGAAGATACATGAGGTATCATAATTACAGACATTTAAATGCAAGAGGCATTTATTGTTGACACATACAACATAAGTATTTCTACACAGCAAAGTAGGGCATTAAGTTCTAAACACTCTGATGAGACCAAAGGAGTCCGTGAATAGGGACTAAGAACAGGCTGCTGACACACTGCTCAGGTAGAAACTACTAGGAACGACAAACGCAATGGCTCTGATACCAAATTTGCATTATATATATATATATATATATATATATATATATATCCCTAAAATAAATAGGTTTGATGTTAAGACCACATTTGAGGGTCATATATAATTAATAAATTCAATAAATCCCTAAAATAAATAGGTTTGGCGTTAAGACCATCTTTGAGGGTCTTAACATAATTGAACACTTTTTTTTAAAGTGTATCTAGGTCTTTGACTATACTTGAGCACCATACAATTTGTTTTCCACATAGAGACCTACACACTTTTATGAAAAAAAATGATCAATTATATTAAGACCCTCAAACACGGTCTTAACACTAGACCTATTTATTTTAGGGCTTTATTGGATCATTTTTTTTAAGTGTGCATGTCTCTGTTTGTACTTGAGCACCTTACAATTTGTTTTCAAAATAAGTTAGGAAATAAAAAAAAAACATGCTAGAAATAAAAGACCAATGTATTTTAGAATTATGATATATGTACAAATAAAAATTAATAAAAAAATAGAAAATAATTTTTTTTCTTAAAAATATATATTTAAAATCCATGCATACAAATCTCTATAAGTGTATACAATTTCATCAACAATGATAATGTGGATCATATTTAAAATTATGGTTGAAAACAAAGATAAGAACATGGAGCTAAGAAAATGGACGTGTTTTGTTTATGTAGCCCAAACCACTAGGATTATCATTCCGAAGCTAAAACCAAAACAACCAACTCATCCAACATGTAGAGGAAAAGAGACAACCCCCCTTTTTTTTAATTTATAGGAACATGCATGCATTCCTATCACATATATTCATAACTTTGCAAGATTTCCATCACCTTTAGCAATAAGGCCTATTTAGGACTTATGTTTCATACGGAAAGGTTTAACATTAGAATCTATTTTTGTCTCCTAAGCACAGTCCTATTAGGTCCATCCTCTTTGTGCAAAACTAGTTCATGGTGCTTGGAATACCACTTGAGGGTCAACGACCCAATAGAAGGGGCATGTGTTGTTTTGGAGGACTTGTTCACAGTGCTTGAGGTCTGGGAGGTTATTTTTCTTGCATAAGGCACTTGTTTTCCTTTTCAACCATGGTCGAAGCCCATAGACCCAACACTAATTCCAAAAACCAATTAATGACAACCATATCCCATATCCCACTTAGAAGAATCATGTGTTGGTGCACGGACTAGTTCAAGGTTCTTGAACCCAGGAATATTCAACAATATCCCAATGCCCTTGCTTTCCTTCATCAATGATGTTCAAGGTCCTGTGACCCATCCTCAGTGTGAAAAAGATCTCGATGGAATACATATCCAACCTTGATGTCGACACCCCCTAGAGAGGGTTTATGTTGTGGTTTTGTAGGTGTTGTTCTTGAAAAGTAATCCGAAGAAGAGACAATGCGACCTAAGGCCTAAGTGGTTTCCTCCCCTAACTATAGCTCTAGAGCTCTAGAAGACCTTCATTTAGAGATAAAGCCCCATGTTTTCCCCCTTACCATGTTTAGATCTCGAAGACCATTTCCAATGCACAAAACCTACTCATGGCTTATGTATCCCACTTGGATGCTAAAGAACCTCGACCATGGCCTGGGGAATGATTCATGGTGTGGGCCCAAGAAAAATTCTCATTCAAGGAACTAGTGTTCCTTAAGTAGGCCAAAGATACCATAAAAGGGTCTTGTGTGATCATTCGAGGATGTTCTCAGCACTATAGTCATAGAAGCTTTGTTGCAAATAGGCATTGTTCATGGAAATTGATCCCAACAAGCATCATTTGGGGCATAAGGCCCATTATTCTCCTCATGTGACCTTGGATAGACCTTTAGGCACATTCTTGGTGCACAATTAACCTACTATTGGTTCCCATGGCACCCTTGGAGGTAACTGTAAACCAAGAGAGGTCAGATGTGGAAGTTCAAGGAATTGTCCATGGTGCTTGAGCCTGAGAAGAAAATTTTAGGTTCATAGTCTCTTATTTTCCTCCCTTGACTATGGCCATAGACCTGACACCAATCCATGATGCCCAAGACTTGATAATGACTCCTATATTCAACTCAAATGTTAATGACTCCCTAGAGAGGCCTTGTGTCATTGTTTCTATGTGTTGTTGATGGTGCTTGATCTAGATAAGGTTCAATAAGTATTAATGCCATTGTTCCCCCCTAACCTTGTTTATTCCTTAATTGTTGTTTGACTACTTATTCAAGTCTCTTGATCTCGAGAAGATTCAATAAGATCCTACAACACTATTTTTCAGTATTTGATGATGGTCAAGAACCCACAAACTAACCATGCTCCCATGTGGTGGCTTGAGGGCATGTTCATTGTGCTTGAACTAGAGAATATTTGTTTAGGGCTTGAGGATGTTGTTTCCCTCCCCTAACTAATAACAAGGGATTGAGGATTTCGTTTCACTAAAATTACTATTGTCAAGGCCTCAAGACCCATACACTATGTGTGAAACATATTAATGGAACCTGTATTCAAATCCTAGGGAAAATCCCCCCTAGTGATGGATCATGTTGTTGTGTCTAGGATTTGTTCATGGTGCTTGAGCTTGAGAAGGTTAAATTAGGGATTAAGGCCCTTGTTTATCCCCTTAACCATGTGGCATGGTCCAAACCCATTTGTAATGCACAAAAAATACCCATGACAAATGTATCCCACTAAAAGGCCTATAAAGAAGCAATGTTATCAGAACCAAAAACTAGAATGGATCGATCGAACCCAAAATTTTGAAACCGGACTGGAAAAAAACGAACAAAAAAACTACATAAAATATTCAAATTTTGAAAAAAAAACATATATATTCATGTGCATCAATACGAATCCAAACCATTTATACACAAATATGAAAATATTTTCATTTATACAGCAAGTAAGAGTGCATATAACCAAAATAGCACCGAGTGCAATACGGATATGAAGTTACGAAAAAAAATGCATCAATAAAGAGGCTCTAAATGCCCTTTAGAGTCCAAGAATAAGCATAGTATATTGTATGAAACTAGAATCTAGATACTACTAATCATCAAAATCCTTATCGGAATCCTCATCCTCCTCATCCTCAACATGAATAGACTAGGACTCTAAATGGGGATCATGGATTTCGCTTGATTCCCCTAGCCATGAAGGTATTTGTACCTCTGGTTGTACCTTAAATTAGTTTTTTTCTCTAAAAATAATCAAATCTAGCCGAATGAATGCATTGTACGTGTTCTGTATGGAACCGTACAGAACCGGACGGTTCAGCGTTTTTGACCAGTTTCGTATGGAACCGACCAAAAACGGTTCGGTGCGGTCAGACCAATTGTTTTTTGCCTAGAGGCTCGTCCGACCAGCTGGTTTTTCCGGACCGTCTTGGTTTTTATAACACTTTAAAGAACCCATTAAAAGGACTCATGTGTTGGTACAAGGACTTGTTCAAGGCTTTTGAGCCCAAGAAGATTCAACAATATCTTGAGGTATGTGTTTTACTTCATCAATGATGTTCAAATCCCTAGGACCCATCCTTAGTGTGAAAATTTCCCAATGGAGTCCATATCTGACCTTGATGCCAAACACTCCCTAGAGAGGGTTTATGTTTTAGTTTTGTTGTTGTTGTTCATGGTGATTGAGCACAAGAAGTAGCATCTAGGGTATAAAGCCCAAGTGTTTTCCTCCCCTAACCATAGTGTTAGAGTTGTATAATACCTTCATTTAGAGATTAATCCCCTTGTTTCCCTTCAACGATGTTTTGACCTCGAAGACCATTTCTAGTGCATAAAACTTACTCATGGATTCTATATCCTACTTGGATACTAAAGAACACTAGCCATGGCTCAAGGAATGATACATGGTGAGGGCCTGAGATAGATTCTCATTTATGGCATGTGTTGTGGTTTAATTAGGGCACCTTTGTCCCTCATGTAGGATAGAGATACCATACAATAGTCTTTTTTGGTCATTTGAGGATGTGCTCATCACTATAGTCATATAATATTTGTGGTTAATAGGCATTGTTCATGGTGATTAAGCCCGATAAGCATCATTTTTGGCACAAGTCCCATTATTCTCCTCGTGTGACATTGGATATACCTCTAGACACATTCTTGGTGCACAACTGTCCTAGTGTTGGTGATCATAGAATCCCTAGAGATTATTGTTTACCAAGAGAGGTCAATTGTGGAGGTTTGAGGAATTTTCCATGGTGCTTGAGGTTGAGAAGTGATCAGGGGATCAAATTTTGCTCAATTTTCAAAGTGCTTGGAATGCGACGAAAATAGTGCCATTGCGTCCATCTCATCTTCCTGATTCCGGAGGTATATTTACTTTCTCAAACGGAGTCCGTATGGAGAATATATCGCGATCTATTCGTCAAGCCAAACAAGCAAAAATTTTGGATGCTGACTGTACCAGTCCGTACAGTCCGTACAGTGACGTGGAAGGGCCGTACCATCTGTATGATGATGTGGTAGGTGGATGACGTGGCACATTTTAATTGGTTGATGTTGGCGAGTAACGTGTTGACACGTGTCCGGATGATGGCGAATGATATGAGGACACGTGGCCCAATCCAAGGGCGCCATGTGTCCCCCTCATTGTTTGGTTATGTATAAAAGTTTTATGGGAGTCCGCGGGGTTTGACCCCCGGACCTCCCCCATTGTTAAAGCTTTAACAAATCTCCGCTAACCATAATGCCGCCACATGAACCTTGTTAGTAATATGGTTTTACTATTATTTAACGTTGATATATATTGGATGCAAAGGGGGGTCGGGTCGGGGCTTAGCCCCGACCCGAGGACATATTGTATTACATATGACCATATATATATTGGCCCGATCGTTGGCGTGCGCATTGCATTGAATTGCAACGTATTGCAATATTACATTGCATACATATAAACTATAGTTTGCATATTATATTAAAACATGCGCACGGGGTTTTGAACCATAACCTTTGGTTAAATGTGCATGTATGTAACCTGTGGTTTGACCGGTGGATTAACCGCGCGGGAGTTACACAGTTGGACAACGAATTAACCACTTTGCCCATCATTTGGTCACATGCTACCAAACGCCCAGGTGCCGAGGCGGTTAGGGGCTGGAGGCGCCTTAACCGTCCTACAGTTTGCACCGTTGGCGCGGTTGCGCCCGGTGCCAGGTTTTTGCGCTTAAATGAGCATGTGAGCCAGGTTTGTTGAAGGGGGGTGCGAATTGTAGAACCAGAGACATCAAGCTTGGAGAAGGAGACTTCCAGGAGGCCTATCTTTCTCATTTTTCGACCGTTTCAGGTGCCGAAAGAGCCTAGACAGGGGTTTTGGGACGCTGGGAAGCCATTGGAGCAGTCGGTTTGTCAGTTTGAGCATTGTAAGACA
>ML786411.1:348258-371039 GCA_009831015.1 Picea engelmannii | reverse complement strand
ATTGATCGGGCATAGAAGTTCATTGAACAAATTCAGTCGATACATCAGGTGGTGCAAGAGCAGTTGGAAAAGAGTCAGGCCAAGTACAAAGCGAGACATGACAAGCATCGTGTTGATCACAGTTTCGAAGTTGGTGATGAAGTATGGCTTTATATCAGCAAGGAGAGGCTTAAAGGAGAAGGTAAAAAGTTGAAACCAATTAGACATGGTCCCTTCAAAATTGTCGGCAAGATTGGTAACAATGCTTTTCGTTTAGATTTGCCTCCATATATGAATATGTATGCAGTTGTTAATGTTGAGAATTTGAAGTTGTATGAGCCTCCGTTGATTGATGATCAAGGAGAGCATGTTCAGATTCCTTCCATAGATGATTTTTCTCCAGAGTATCTAACAGAACTGCAGGAAGACACCATACTTGACAGGAGAATGCGAACTTCGAAGAGAGGAAATGTGGAGTATTTGTGAGTTGGTCTTAAAGGGACGAATCCAAGCAAGGCCAAGTGGATTGAGGTTGGAAGGGTGAGGGAACTTACCCTCATCTTCACATAGACTAAGATAGTATTTTGGTGGTCCAAAAGCTTCCCAATGGGGAGGTGTGATCAGGGGATCAAATTTTTCTCAATTTTCAAAGTGCTCGGAATGCGACGAAAATAGTTCCATTGCGTCCGTCTCGTCTTCCTGATTCTGGCGGTATATTTAATTTCTCAAACGGAGTCCGTATGGAGAAGATATCGCGATCTGTTCGTCAAGCCAAACAGGCAAAAATTTTGGATGTTGACTGTACCTGTCCGTACAGTCCGTACAGTGACGTGGCAGGGACATACCATCCTTACGATGACATGGCAGGTGGATGATGTGGCACGTTTTAATTGGTTGATGTTGGTGAGTAACGTGTTGACACGTGTCCGGATGATGGCGAATGATATGAGGACACTTGGCCCAATCCAAGGGTGCCACGTGTCCCCCTCATTGTTTGGTTATGTATAAAATTTTTATGGGAGTCCGCGAGGTTCGACCCCCGGACCTCCCCCATTGTTAAAGCTTTAACAAATCTCCGCTAACCATAATGCCGCCACATGAACCTTGTTAGTAATATGGTTTTACTATTATTTAACGTTGATATATGTTGGATGCAAAGGGGGGTCGGGCCGGGGCTTAGCCCCGACCCGAGGACATATTGTATTACATATGACCATATATATATTAGCCCGATCGTTGGCGTGCACATTGCATTGAATTGCAACGTATTGCAATATTACATTGCATACATATAAACTATAGTTTGCATATTATATTAAAACATGCACGCGGGGTTTTGAACCATAACCTTTGGTTAAATGTGCATGTATGTAACCCGTGGTTTGACCGGTGGATTAACCGCGCGGGAGTTACACAGTTGGACAACGAATTAACCACTTTGCCCAGCATTCGGTCACATGCTACCATACGCCCAGGTGCTAAGGCGGTTAGGGGCTGGAGGCGCCTTAACCGTCCTACGGTTTGCACCGTTGGCACGGTTGCGCCCGGTGCCAGGTTTTTGCTCTTAAATGAGCGTGTGAGCCAAGTTTGTTGAAGGGGGGTGCGAATTGTAGAACCAGAGACAACAAGCTTGGAGAAGGAGACTTCCAGGAGGCCTATCTTTCTCATTTTTCAACCGTTTCAGGTGCCGAAAGAGCCCAGATAGGGGTTTTGGGACGCTGGGAAGCCATTGGAGCAGCCGGTTTGTCAGTTTGATCATTGTAAGACATGTTTTTGAGAAATTTTTGAGAAATTAATAATAATGATCCATTGGAAGCTGGACCAGGAGATGTAGCCCATAAGAGGGGTGAAATCCTTTATCAATTGTTGTGCACATGTGTTTATGTTCAATGTTTATGCTGTTGTCTATGTGTATTTTGCATAAGTAATCCTTAATTTATGTGTTGCAAATTGATCCTGTTGCTTTAAACACATAAAATTTCACTTGCAATAATTATTCAAGTTTTTCAAGTCTTCTTCATTTTTAGATCAAGAAGCAATGTTTAGGGAAACGGGATCTTGTTTCCGTCCCTTTACTATGTTCATATATATGATGCCCAAGAATTGATAATATTTCCCATTTTCAACTCAAATTTCAAAGACTCCTTAGAGAGGTATTGCGTCCTAGTTTCCATGTGTTTTTCACAGTTCTTGAGTTCAATAAGGTTCAATAAATCTTAAGGAAATTGTGTCCCCTCATCCCTGTTTATGCCTCTACACACATTTGAGTAATTTTTCATGTCTCTTGATCTCGAGAAGCTTCATTAAGATCCTAAGACACCATTTTTCGGTCTTTGATGATGGTCAAGGCCCCAAAAACCATCCATGCTTATGTGTGGTGGTATGAGGACATGTTCATTATGCTTGAGCCAGATAAGTTATGTTTAGGGCATGAGGATGTTATTTCCCTCCCCCAATCAATGAAAAGGGATTGAGGATGTTGTTTCCCTACAAAGACAATGATTGAGGCTTCATGACACATCCATTGTGCACAGAACATCTTAATGGCACTCACATTCAACTCCCGGGGAAAATCCCCCCCTAATGAGGGCTCAAGTCATTATGTCTAGGATTTTTTCATGGAACTTGATCTTGAGAGGTTCAATTTAGGGTTGAATACCCTTTTTTATCACCTTGACCATGCAGCATGGTCCAACCCCATTTCTAGTGCACAAAATCTATGCATTACACATGTATCCCGTTCAAAGGCATGTAAAGAACCCCTATAAAAGGACTCATGTGTTGATACAAGGACTCATTCAAGGAAACTCAGCTTGAGAATATTCAATAATATCCCAAGGAATTGTTAAAATATTCGATTAGCTCGTTTTACCATAGACAATATCACTATTGTCACCCAACCATAGGCATGTAGCCACCCCTGAGCACCTTAACATTTATTAGATAGAATGATTCTAGAAAGCCACACTAGAACCAACAGATAAAACCTAGTTGCAGTAGTAGCATGATATGGAACTAGAAAACACCATCCAACTACAACAACAACACAAGACAAGGAGAGTGCACCTTCTCCAAGGGTAGCACACAAGAGAGAGAATATCCACAACCATAGAACAAAAAGAATACTCAACTGCAGCAGTTGCAGTTGAAATTATTAGGATACCACCAAGAATATCAGAATACCACCAACAATGTCACCAAGAATACCACCAAGAGATACTAGAAGGTAGGGCGCATATGTTAGGCTAGATAGTGCTAGAGAGAGAGACCAAGAATCACCCCAGAAGATGCACCTTCCTTTCTTGCAACTGCAGCTCCAAACTTGCATTATAATTTACAAAGAGAGTGAGTGAGGTGAGTGTGTACAAATGAGCTAGAGCACCTCCTATTTATAGTGGCTCTTGTCACCTGTCTGGACTGACTTGTCTTTATGGAAGATAATACATTGATATTATTTATTCTATTGAGCTGACTTGTCTTCTAGGGTTCTTACACATATGTTTAGGGTTTCTCTTACTTCCGGAATATTATATTCTAGTCAAAGGTTACACATGGAGGTTAATACCTCTCACAACTACCATAATATCAACACGAATCACTTTTTTTCCTTATTCAATGATGTTCAAGGCCCTAGGACCCATCCTTAGTGTGAAAAATATATTGATGACATCCATATCCAATCTTGATTCCAAAATCCCCTTAGAGAGGGTTTGTGTTGTGGTATTGCAAGTGTTGTTCATGGAAATTGAGCCTAAGAAGTGACATATAGGGCCTAAGGCCCAAGTGTTTTCCTTCCCTAACTATAGCATTCAAGCTCTAGAATACCTTCATTTATGGCTTAAGCCTCTTGTTCCCCCTTGTTGATGTTTGGGTAACATTGGAAATACATTCTACTAGATTGATAATTAATAATATGATTATTAATTATTAAGCAATGTTATTAATTATAATATTATTAATGTAATAATATATTTATAATATAAAGTATACATATATATAATAAAGAATAAAATATATTTATTACCCAAGGGACGCATCTCTTCATGGATGGTCACCATGGTCACCATATGTTCTTTATATATAGAACACTCAACATTGTAATAAGATATTCATTCACATACAATATCTTCTCATATCGAAAATTCAACATGGTATCAAAGCAGGACTAGGCTTCACTCCCTCATAAGAGGGCCCAGGAAAATGAGAGTAGAGTAAAGTCTTGGGAATGTTAAATTTATGGGGTTGTTGTAATCTCTATGTACAACATATTTACTTTTTATTCCTACCTTAATTATAGAAAAAAATCCATAAATTATGGTGGGCAGTAATTTCTAGTAAAAATGTCTAATTACCTAAATATGAGGAATGTACTACATATTTACCTCTACCTATATTTATGCAAAGAATCGCATGAATTATGGAGGAACAATTTAACAAAGTCAAATACTATGTGGATGGATTATAACCAAATTAATCTTTGGGTAGTTACGAGAGGTATTCTCCAACTATTTATAAGAAAGAAAATTAAATTAAATTTTCAAAGAGACGCGTCTTTTTGGATCAATTTAATATTACTATAAAAAGGAACAACAATAGACACATATTTTTCTCTCACATAGGTGGGAAGCCATCTAAGGAAGAGGACGAAGTTTCTAAGTAGTTGAAATTTTCTAAGTGTAATTACTTAGTGATGTTCTAGAGTTTACTAAAGTAATATCGTTGGAAGTAACTATCACTTGCAGAAAATTGTGCTTGTCTAATTTAACACTAGAAAATCAACATGGTTAGCCATATGACATCGAGTATATGATGGATGTGTGTTAGTAGAAGAAGTATCATTTCAAGGGTCATTGTATATAGTTGTGCACAAGAAAAATTGATCTCCTCTAGGAGATGCTTTTTTGTTGATCTTGTTTCTTGTTCCGAGCACGTCACATGTAATAGCTTTGAAAAGGAGCCATAATGATAGTTGTAGGAAGAAACATGAAGCAATACTATCCATACATAGATTTGTGCACATCCATGTAATGAAGAATAAGAGGAGGTCAACACATGCAAAGGGAGTGTTGATATTTTATGTAATTTTAGAAGTTATTCTTAAGTGCTAATGTTTCAGCATCAGGATGATATTCTCTTGGGATTGGTCATGGTAATTTGACCAATGGAGAATGGACCTGGCATAGTCTTCTAAGGACATAAGAGTCAAAGTGTGTGGCTTTCAACATCCAGAAGGACTAAAATTCTTCTTGTGGCACATATGGAAACCTGATCAGGAAGAATGGTCCTTGCAGTCACAGAACACTTCGTTGAGTATGTGAAAACTATGTGACACTCAGTGTGCATATTGAAGAAGGATTTATATGGATTAAAGTAGGCACCCAGAGCATGGTGTGGAAAATATCATCTTAGAGTGTAAGAGAAAAAAACTGCCTGTTGAGTTTGAGATTAAATATTTCTGGATGATGCATTACTTTTTGGGTTCTGTGGTATGGTAGAGACAGGATGAGATCTTTCTGAATCAAGGGAATCATATAGTAGAAATCCTGAAGAGGTTAGAGATGTTGGATTGTAAGGCAATGGCTACACCTATGGTATCAAATCTGAAGTTGTTACAGAATACAACTTTAAAGACTATGTCTTTTACTATATATAGGAAGATGGTGGGTTCGTTGATGAACTTGATGAACACAAGACCGGATATATGTTATTCTATGAACACCCTGAGTCAATATATGGAGCAACCTAGGTAGGTTCATTTGGTCGCAACAAAACATGTGATGAGGTACCTTAAGGGTACATTGGATTATGGTCTTAGGTATGTGACAGACCATGATTTCAGGTTATATGGATATTCAAATTCATATTGGGATGGAAATATTCTTGATTGGAAGAGTACTTCGACATATTTATTTAGTCTAGCCTTTAGTATGGTTTCATCGAGTAGTAGGAAGAAGTTGTGTGTAACACTCAGTATGACTGAGGCAGAGTATGTGGCAGTATTTGGAGCACGCCGTGAAGCAGTGTGGCTTCGGAAATTGTTGATTATTGGACTGAATTTTGACTTGTAGGTAAGACATACAAGAAGAGGATGACGAGACTTGTTCTGGAGGACAAGTGATGAAGTTAGCAGGTTGAAGATCCAGCTGATATTCAATGCTCGAGAGGTAGCCAGACAATCAATTCCAAAGGGAGATGGGTACTACAATAAGGAGTAGGAGGCTCTGCAGGATGCAGGAAGCAGTCATGTGTGGCACTTAGTATGGTTGAAGTTGAGTATGTGGAAGCATGTGCAACAAGTCGTGAAGCAGTGTAGCTACAAAAATTGCAGACTGTTGCACTAAATTTGACTTTTAGGTAATACCTACAAGAAGAGGATGACGAGACTTGTTCTGGAGGACAAGTGTTGAATTCAACATGTTGAAGATTCAATTTATATTCAGCTCTCAAGAGGGAGTTGGACGGTCAGTTCCAGAGGGAGATGGGTACTATAGTAAGGAATAAGAGGATCCATCGGATGTAGGAAGAAATCATATGTGGTGCTCAGTATGACTGAAGATGAATATTTGGTAGCATGTGCAGTGGCAGTGTGGCTTAGAGAACTTTTGTCTAGGTTATTTGGTCTCAGAATGGAGGTGACATGCATTTGGTGTGACAACCAGAGTTGCATGAAGTCATCAGAGAAAGACATGGTCTATGACAGGTTGAACCATAACAAGATCAGATATTACTATATCAGGGATATAGTGCAGAAGAGAGTAGTGAGGCTCCAGTTTCGTGACCACATAGGGTCAAGTTGCGGATGTGTTTACCAAGCCGTTGTCGAGGATGAAGTTTGAATAGTTCAGGGACAATCTTGGTGTGGTCCCTCTTCAAAGGGAGTGTTCTCATCTAGCATGAAAAAGGGTTGACATTGAGACATGTGGAACTCATCCAGCATGAAAAAGGGTTGGCACTAAGTGTTCTCATCCATCATGAAAAAGGGATGCCATTGAGACAGGTGGAACTCATCCAGCATGAAAAAGGGTTGGCACTGAGTGTTCTCATTCAACATGAAAAAGGGGTTGGCATTGAGACATCTGGAACTGATCCATCACGACAAAGGGATGGCATTGAATGTTCTCATCTAGCATGAAAAATGGTTGGCATCGAGACAAGTGGAACTCATCCATCATGAAAAAGGGATGGCACTAAGTGTTCTCATCCAGAATGAAAAAGGGATGGTACTAAGTGTTCTCATCCAACATGAAAAAGGGTTGGCACCAAGACATGTGGAACTCATCCAACATGAAAAAGGGATGGCACTAAGTGTTCTGATCCAACATGAAAAAGGGTTGGCACTGAGACAGGTGGAACTTATCCAGCATGAAAAAGGGCTAGCACTAAGTGTTCTCATCCAACATGAAAAGGGTTGGAACTGAGACAGGTGGAACTCATCCAACATGAAAAAGGGTTGGCACTGAGTGTTCTCATGTAACATGAAAAATGATTGGTACTGAGACAAGTGGATCTCATCCAACATGAAAAAGGGCTGGAACTGAGACCAAGGGTGCACATGATCAGGTATTGATGCATTGCAGGGAGTGGATGTTCTGGGGACATGTTGTAGCTATTGAGATCTACTCACAAACCTTGGTTGCATGGGCTGAAGTCATGTTGCACTATGGATATCCGAGGATGTATAGATTCACATGTTCAACAATCATTGGATGTGAGCCCGTGTGGTATCAGACTTGGAGTTTGTGTCTGGAAAGAATACCTTCTTAGTTAAGAGGGAGTGATGGCTTCATATGTTATCGCAAATTAGTGGATGTCATGATGACATGTTGTAGCCATTGGAGAGCTACCCATTGACCCTAGATGCATGTTGAAGAGACAATGTACAAATGTTATCACAGGGTACTGGATGTCATGCATAAGATATCCAAGTTTTTTGTGGGAAAATGGATAGTCTCATGATGACATGTTTTAGCTATTGGAGAGCTACCCACCGGCCCTGGATGCATGTTGTGAAGTCAAAAGGGTGCACGTGATAAGGTAAAAATGCATTGCATGGTATTGGATGTCCTAGTGACATGTTGAAGTTATTTGAGAACTATCCACAGGCCTTGGATGCATTGGTTGTGAAGTCACAAGGGTACACATGATGAGGTACAAATGCATTGTGAAGTAATGGATGTCATGGTGACATGTTGAAGCTATTTGAGAGCTACCCACATGTACTCTTCAAAGGTAATCTTCAGAGGTAATCTTGGCATAATGTAGAATGTCTCCCTCACTGAGAGGGAGTGTTGATGTTTGGGCAGCATCAGAAAGACATTCTACTAGATTGATAATTAATAATATGATTATTAATTATTAAGTAATATTATTAATTATAATATTATTAATGTAATAATATATTTATAATATAAAGTATAAATATATATAATAAAGTATAAATTATAAATATAAAGTATATTTATATTATATGTATAATATAATATAAAGTATAAATATATTTATTACCTAAGGGATGCATCTCTTCATGGATGTTCACCATGGTCACCATATGTTATTTATATATAGAACACTCATCATTGTAATAAGATATTCATTCACATATAAAATCTTCTCATATCGAAAATTCAACACCCCCAACCATGTTTAGACCTTGAAGACCATTTCCAATGCACACAACTTACTCATGGTTTTCATATAGATGCTAAAGAACCCTGACCATGGCCCGAGGAATGATTCTTAGTGTGGGCCTGAGACAAATTCTCATTCAGGGCATGTGTGTGGTTTAATCATGGCACATGTGTCCCTCAGGTAGGTCATAGATATTGTACAAGGGTCTTGTGTGGTTTTTCAAGGATGTGCTCAAAACTATAGTCATAGAAGCTTTATGGTTAGTAGGAATTTTCCATGGAAAATAAACCTGACAAGCATAATTTGGGGAACAAGGCCCATTATCTCCTCTTGTGACCTTGGATAGACGTCGACACATGTTCATGGTGCACAACTAACCTAGTGTTGTCCCACATACACCCTTGTAGGAAATTTTTAACCAAGAGATATTGGATGTGGAGGTGCTTGAGCCCAAGAAGAAAGGTTTAGAGATAGAGGCTCTTATTTCCCTCCATTTACTATTTTTATGGACCTGACACTTATACATTATTCCTAAATCCTAATAATGACACCTATATTCAACTCAAATTTCAATGACTCCCTAGAGAGGGCTTGGGTTTTGGTTTCTAGGTGTTGTTCATGGTGCTTGAGCTTGAGAAGGTTCAATAGGTCTTAAGGCCATTGTCCCCCCCTCGAACCTTATTTAAGTCTTGACACTTGTTCAAGGCTCTTGATATTGATAAAATTCAATAATAATACATTAGTTTTAGTCTCTCATGATGTTCAAGGCTCTGCACACCATCCATGCTCTCATGTGATGGTCTGAGGACATGTACATTACGCTTGAGTCAGAGAATCCATGTTTATGGCTTGAGTATGTTGTGTCTCTCCCCCAACCAATGAAAATGGATTGAGAATGTTGTTTCCTTGTTGTGATTATATTTAAGGCCTCAAGACCCATCCACTATGTGTGAAACATCTTATTGGAACTTGTATTCAACTCTTAGGGAAAAGACCCCCTAGTGAGGGCTTGTGTCACTGTGTCTAGGATTTGTTCATGGTGCTTGAGTTTGATAAGATTAAATTAGGGATTAAGGCCCTTGTTTATCCCCTTTTCCATATGGAAAATTCCAGACCCACTTCTAGTGCACAAAACCTACCTACAACACTCATATCCCACTCAAAGGCCTATAAATAACCCCTCGAAAGGACTCATGTGTTGGTACAAGGACTCGTTCAAGGCTCGTGAGCTCAAGAAGATTCAACAACAACTTGAGGCACTTGTTTTCCTTTGTTGACCATGTTCAAAACCCTATTACCCATCCTTGGTGTGAAAAATATCCTAATGGAATCCATATGTTTTGTGTTGTGGTTTTACAGGTGTTTTTCATGGTGATTGAGCTTAAGAAGCAACATCTAGGGCTTAAGTTCCAAGTGTTTTCCTCCCTTAAGCATAGTGTTAGAGCTCTAGAAAACCTTCATTCAGGGCTTAAGCCCCTTGTTCCCCCCCACCCAACCATGTTTAGACCTTGGGAACCATTTCCAGTGCACAAACCTACTTATGGACTCCATATCCCACTTAGATGCTAAAGAAACATTACCATGGTCCAGGGAATGATTCACGATGTGGGCCCAAGATATATTCTCATTTAGGGAATGTGTTGATGTTTAATCATGGTATTTGTGTCCCTCAATTAGGCCAAAGATATTATATAAGGGTTTGGTGTGGTCATTCAAGGATGTGCTCAGTAATATAGGTGTAGAAGCTTTGGTGTTAATGGGCGTTGTTCATGGAGATTGAGCCTAATAAGCATAATTTAGGGCACAAGGCTCATTATTCTTCTCTTGTGACCATGGATAGACCTCTAGATACATTCCTAGTGCCAAAATGACCTAATAATGCATGCACATTCCTACTTGTATAAGACAAAAAAAGCATAAGGCCCGACCTTATTTCCTTTGAAAATCTCGACTTGTCTACAAGAACACATATGTTCTTTGGAAAAAATACTATTGCAATACATTTTTACTGTTTTGTGTGATAGGGAAGACAAGTTTTGTCAAGATATTTTTTTATTCGATCCTTATGAAGATGGGAAACATATCCAATTGAGAAAGAAAGTCTGATAGGAAGGAGAATCTCCAATGAAAAAGTCAATGAGAAAATTTTGGTATGGAAAAACATAGGCATCCATCGGTGTAAACTTCAATTCCTTGCACAATGGACGTTGAGGTGTTCTCTACTTCATCACCATAGGTGAATCGTATGCATCCAATGGAGGGCATTATAATTCCAACATCTAGTGCACCTCCAACCAATGTTCCATCAACAAACAATATTTTAGTTGAAGAAGAGATGAAAATTTTGCAAGATGTTCGGTATCAGAGGGAGAGATTAGAGCCATGGACTTATATCAACCTTTTATTGAAGTGGATCCTATGGTGCAAGCTCATGATGAACAATTATATTTTCATCATACCAACCACTAGCATGTCCAATACACTCCCAATATTGACCATCAAGTGAATGAAATGTATTGATCTCTCGATGAATTTTCACAATGTCATGGTGATGGGTTCCATAATGAGGGTCCACCTTCCATACTTCATCTATCTAGTGCATGAAGAAGAACTTCTATATGTGTTCATTTATGGGCCTCTATAATTCCTATCTAAGGCCCATCAAAGACATGTTTTTGACCATGTCTAATATTAATTATGAATGTTTTTCCAGTTATTTAATGAATAGTTTTGAGTTTGAGATTTAATGGGTAATGGTTATATTTTTCTTAATTTTCATGATGAACGTGCATGTGTAGCATAATTTCAGCAGGTTAAACTAATCATGGAGAGATGTCGATCCCATCATGGGAGAAAATCAAGGATCTTGTCTCTACCTACCACCAGATTCGCAACCAAGGAATTAATGACCACTATCTGCAAACTCAACCTCGAAAGATCCAAAAGATAGCCAATCAAGATAAGATATTGAAGGAAGGAGCGTTTCCCTATGTTCGCTCCTTGATTCAAGAACGAGTTCGAGTTCTCTAGTTGTATAAATTCACCTCAAAGATGAAAAACAAGGGGAGGAAAATTAAACAGAATTGAGTATTGTATTTTGGTATTGTGCTTGAGGAGTTTTGCAAGACTTGGAGCTCTACTCGTTGGATGTAATTGTTGTCATTGGTCAATAGAAAAAGTTATCCTTTTCTTTTCATTATGTATTTTTAGGTTCCTTGTGCTGCTTGGGTAGGACCCAATCAAGAGGGCTCAAGGACCCTTCTGTATTTCTTCTTTTTCATGTTATTTTGTTTTCACTTCATATTTTTAGTCCTTTTCAGATAATTATATGTTAGGCATATCATTTTCGAATATAGTTTTTCATGCATATATGAATTGCTAATAAATTGTATTCATTCTCTTTCATGTAGAATTTGTTGCAAGTTCATTGAAGTGATTAAGAGTATCTTTCTAGGACTATGAACTTCATCTACACATCACCGCAACATGATTTGATTTTATCAATAGTTTAGAAGAAGTTAAATAGGCTCTTTAGGCCTCTATTGACTATCATGTAGAAGTTCCTATAGAAATTGTACAGTCCATGTAGAACTATTATAGTTCCTGTAGAAACTTCCACAGTTCTTGTAGGACAATTTATATTGTAATTTCTTGTACTTATTTCATTTCATTTATGGTGTAAAAAGTGATAATAAGATGATAATGAGTTATGATATTTCATCATGGGTTAGGAACCAATCTTCATGCAACTATATTAATCTGTATTTCTTCAATTAGATTAGTTTCTTTTCAGCCAAGTGTGACTTTCATTCATGCAGCTAGATTAATATTTATTTTTGCAACTAGATAAGTTTATTTTCATCCAAGTGTGACTTTCATTCATGCAACTATATTAGCCTTCATTTATGCAATCAAGATTAGTTTTTCATTTAGCAAGATGTAATCAAGATTTCTTCTCATTTATTTAATTTGATCAAGTAGTTTAATCCCCCCAATCAAACAAATACCTAGAGTGTTTTCTGTGATAACCATCAGATATATGCATAAAACAAAAGTAGTTCATTCTACATATATTTTGCACAGTACCTCGAAAGTTTGTACGAGCCCCGAGTTGATAATTAAAGTATCAAGCTGAGGAAGTGGTGGCATTATTGTTGCTATTCTAAAGCCCATCATTCACGTGAATGGAAGTGCTCTAGTGATCCTTGAAGGCAAGTTACCTAAATGAACTATTGATTGGCAATGCAACAAAGTTATTAAAGACTATTTTGAATATAAAAATGATGCATCTAAATGTTTGTTAATTTTGGCCTTGTTAAAATCACATAGTTTATCTATTGTTAGGAAAATTGTTGGCATAAAGATAGTTAAAATTTAAGAGACCACTAATCATATTGTTAGAAATATTTAGGCGACATTTAATGCAAATGGAAAGAATAATCGTTCAAAATATTGTAATGTGTCCCATCATGTATTTTCAAAATGGTTGTAAACAAGACTGCAAGGAAACACCACTTGCTCACACATACGTCTAACATTTTTAAAGCAAATGACAAAACACTTTGAACATATTATATTTGAAGAGAAAGCCTCAACAACCTAGGTCAGGAAGATTATGGGATTTCATTGGTACATTTCCTTGTTCCAACATGAAGTTAATTGAAGTGTTTAAGGGACTAGTCCAAACTTTTTGGCATGGACATACCAGGTCGTCATCCAATCAGAAGGATGTGTTAAAGTTGAGAAGGTGTCCTAGTGACTGTTAAGTCCACATTAAACACTTTCTTGACATGTCACAGAGAACTCTATGAGAGATACAAGAACGAGCACAATGACCTAACTTGGGCTAAATATATTTCGAGAAATGAAAACCTTGGTATGTTAGAATATGCACAAGCCATAGCAGATGTTGTTGTAGATACAAAATAGAATTTGGTTATTATTATGATACATATATAGACATATGTCATGTTTTTAATACTAACCACATGTAGGAATGCTCGCCCATACTACCACCAATTTCCTCAAGTGACTTTGTTCATAACATCAGGTGTCCAAGGATCGATAGACAAAAATGTTATGCAAAATATTTTTTAGATGGGACATGCCCCAAGAATAATGAATTTTCATTATTGATCCAATGCATTCATGAAAATGAGGACGATGAATTTGGTGAGATGGTGGTTGACATGCAGAGCTTCAAATATGTTACTTAATTAGATGATGGGAAAGAAGTAAAAAACGTAGCATTGGTGATGTCCCAGGTTAGCGTTGTGTACTTAAAGGGAATACATTCTTTGAAATTGCACTTGGAAATTTTACATATAGTTTGGAAAGGTGACATTATAATTATGTCAAAAAATTTGAGCCACCAGGTGTGAGTATTTGATTTCATCAAGGATTTTTTAGAAAAAAAACCAGCATTATGTTCAACATGTCCATTTGGCATGATGGCATGACGAATAGTTTGGAATGTGCAATGGCACCTTTTCCCTTGGTACTATACTATTAGTTGTGGATTTTGCTGAGAACTACACCCTCCAACCACAAATGAGATCAAAAGCCAATATTATCACTCATATAAGGTCAACATAATGGTACATGTCACATATAGGCATGGGCTAGATAGTCACCAAAGAGAATATAATATTAGAGTCTAACTTCTAAATAAGTCACCTATAGGTGCTATGACCTACATTTTATATAACACTACTTTTATATGTTCCACGATCACTTGGAGGAGAGAAATATACAAATGGATCGACATTGGATTTGGTATGATGGAACTAGGGCCAAATAAAAAATTCCCATGTATTTCAATGGTTGAGTTTGTTGCACAAAAAGTCTAATGTGTCACATATTTGGAACTATTTCGAGAATAGGCATGGGAAAGGTGAGCACAACGGAGCTGGTGCATGCATAAAAACTATTGTACACATGGAGGAGATGAATTTTAAGGCAAATTCCCCTATTTGAGATGAAAATTATATAGTCCAATGGTGATCTACAGTAATGGAAGATGCAATAACAAGGTGAGAGGAATCAATAAAAAGAGGATGTGTGAAAATAAATTTATGGAAGGTGGTCAATTTAGATCGGTCACATGCATATTATTCCAACACATTATGTGGAACTTGTGGATTTAATTCAATTCTAAGTTTAAACAATCCTGTAACTAAAATATGGATGTGAAAACTCACATGCTTTTGTGGACCATGTGGGAGTGGTGAATGGGATGATTGTGGATCAAAAGATTGGGTTGATGCATGGGATTATGTATCACTTGTAATATACCTCCATGTTATTGTTGAAACAAACTAGTTAGTGGGACAATCATGCATTTCACTAGATTATGAGCATATCTCCAATCTCATACAACTAGGTATGTTATGGTTAAAAAGACTTCAAAATATCGTGGTAACAATCTATGATAGTTTGTGATTTATATAGCTTATCAAACTCCTACATATTGTATTTTACCTTACATTGCATTTTTGCAGGACACATATACGTAGTGGTTGCCTTGAAATGTAATGAATGGGGCATTAATTATTGGTTGGCATGATGCATTGAAGGGAATCAAACCTTCAATAAATTAGTGACTGATGATAAATGCATTGAATATCCAAGTAGCTTGATGGTTGTTAAGGGTGAATACTTTACATTGAACAAAAACTCAAGAAAGACTAGCGATTATATCTTCATGGATTACATAGAAAGTGCATTAGTATATCACTTTACAAACTTAGTCATTGGTACAAACATCCAACTACAAAGAATGACTAGAAAGAGCTCGTCAAAGGTATGATACTTCCTATCTCATTCAGAACATGATAAATTGATGGAGACCATTAGTAATAGAGAGGATCCAAATGGTTTGCTTGAATGACATCATGTAATTATACAAGAGAGGTAAAATTAGTGTTCAACGTTGTGTTCTATATTGAGACACATGGATTGTTATGTTGTTTTTTCAATGCATTTACATATAACTAAATGTGTTTTAGTGCATGAGTCTAACACTACTTTGGGTTTTCTATGTGTTTGGGTTACATGAATAATTATAGGAACATGAGGGCCCATCAATAAGAACGATGGCATTTTTCAAGACAACAAACCAAAGTCCCAGAAAGATGAAATGTCTTATTTCATTAATGCATGCATAATTTAGTGAAGGTTTTGACATAATGATGGTGCATGATACTCTAGTATGTAATATGCCTAAAATAGATAATGGTTATTAATCAATATATTCTTAAAGAGCCATTGGATATCTCCTTCCATGTGAAGGTTGTGACTCTTATACTATATTGTATATATAAATGGGTCATATACCAATGTAAAGACATGATTGTTTAATAAAATATATTTATTTGTAAATGTGATTTCCTTCAATATGACTTTGTTATGAAGTAATATAAAGGATGTTGATGGGCTATCTACTATGTCTATAATACGTATTATTTATTCTCTTGTGTGAATAAATTCATGGTTTATGCTTGATGGTCAATAATGAAGTTAAATTTTCATTTTTTGTGGTGGAAACTATTTTATTCCACTTAGTAAAGGTGTAGATGTCACCAAGGATAAAATTATTTGAGCATGTGTGACTAGTAAGGGTCATAGGAAGTTGACTCCTTAGTTCTTGTGACCATTATGGACCTCATAGAAAACATAATGCATGTTTTTTGAAAGATAACCCAACTTGTGATCTCATTTGTGCAATATCAATAAATGACTCTAACAATGAGCTAAAAGGGAGTGCATTGTGTGCCACCTTGCATTGATGACATACTAGAAACCTGTTGGATTTTCCTGATTTACAGAGCATTAGTGTTACTAGTGTTCTTTTACTTCATTATCATTAGCATATATATATATATATATATATATATATATATATATATATATATATATATATATATATATATATCATGTACTGAGCAGTAGCAACATAAACAAGTGACAAAAATAACACAAGATATTTATCCTAGGAAAACCCCAAATGGCAGAAAAATACCAATAACCTTTCTTAGATAGATTTCATTCACAAAGCAATTCCAATCATATAAACCCTAGAACAAGTGCTAGCTCAACCACAAATACCACCCCAGTTGCAGCAGAAGCACCATACAAAGGTAGTGCACCTCCTTGATGAGTAGCACACAAGAGAGAGATACCAAAAGACTGAACAAGAAGAAATTGAGTCACTGCAACAACTGCGTCTCCTTCTCCAAAATTGTGCCTTGCTTCTATGTAACTGGGAGAGTGTGAGTAAATGAAAAAATGAGCTAAGGCGTCTCCTTATTTATAGTCTTATTTTCCTTCTAGCTGGGCCGAATTCTCTTTTGGGAAGGTGTCTTTTCATTATACTTTATTCTTCTGGGTCGACTTCTCTTCTAGGGTATTTCAACATCTGTCCAATGGATCTCTTGCTTCCAGAATATTCTCTGCATATAAGAAAGGCCATCTAGAATGGAAAGATCCTCTTGCATCTACCAAAACATCAACACTCCCTCTTAGCCAGGGAGGCATATTTCATGATGTCTTCATCTGGTATTCTATTGGCTACTCTGCAATCTGCTAGTAGGCACACGACTACTAAAATTCCTTTGGTAGCTCAAATCATCAGGTACAGTCTCTGCGATCAAAACACAACTACATCCAAATGATCTGGTAATCTCCATGATAATCATCTAGTAGCACACAACTACTACAATGTCATCCAATAGATCACGACTGCTTCCAAGTAGTACACAACTATTGTCTAGTGACACAGAGTCACTGCCAATGGAATACATCCATTGTAGTAGCACACAACTATTGTCCAGAGACACACATAGTATCCTCCAGTGGTACACAACCATAGAAGTAGCACACACCTACTGTCCGGAGTCACACAACCTCTGCCAATGGAACACATCCACTGTAGTAGCACACAACTATTGTCCAGAGACACACAATCTTCGCCAGTGGTACGCAACCACAAAAGTAGCACACAAATACTGTCTGGAATCACACAGCCTCCGCCAATGGAACACATCCACCGAAGTAGCACACAACTATTGTCTGGAGTCACATAGTCTCCACTAGTGGAACACATCCACTATAGTAGCACACAACTATTGTCCAGAGACACACAATCTTCGCCAGTGGTACACAACCACCTAAGTATCATACAACTACTTTCCGGAGTCACACAGCCTCCAGCATAGTCAGCATGAGACAAAACAACACACCTCCCTCTCGATGAGGGTGGAAACTCTGCAACACTCCAGGCTTGTCCCTTAAGTACTCATACTTCACTCTTGACAAGGGATTCGTGAGGATGTACACTATCTTCTTGTCCGTGGATATGTACTGGAGATCCATAACTCCTCTCTGCACCATGTCCCGGATTTAATGATATTTGATCTTTAAATGCTTATAATTTTCATGAAATACATGGTTCTTGGTAAGCTTCACACAACTTTGATTGTCACAATGTATCAAAGTTGGCTCCAATTCTAGATCAAATGTCCCAGCTAGCAACTTTCGGAGCCAAAATGCTTCACAGCTTGCCACGCTTGTTGCAATATACTTTGATTCTAAACTATTGAGTGCCATTGATGTATGATTCCTACTCAACCATGAGATCATGCCTGATCCTGGATTGAAGCAACATCCTAAAGTACTATTCTGATCCACTGCACTCCCTGCCTAGTCAGAGTCTGTATATCCTTGTAGCTTTACATCTCCACTCGAGACATGTCTCAATCCATATCCAACCGTACCATGAAGGTACCTCAACATATGCTTTGTTTCCATCCAATGTACCTATCTAGGTTCAACCATATGTTGACTCAAGGTATTCACTGCAAAGCATATGTCTGGCCTGGTGTTTACTAGGTACATCAAGGATCCAATCAATTGTTTGTACATTGTGGGATCCACCAAATCTGAATATTTGTCACTCAAGAGCTTCATATTTATCGTCATAGGTGTGGTCATGGACTTGCAGTCCATCATCTTGAATTTCTTCAGGATCTCAACAATATATTTTCCTTGGCTAAGGAAAATATCATCTGATGCATGCCACACTTCCAATCCCAAGAATTAATGCATCAAACCTAGATCCTTCATCTCGAACTTTGTAACGAGCTCCGTCTTGCACCCAAATATGAGCTTCTCATCTCCTATTAGAAACAAGTCATCCACATGTAGGATCAATGTGAAACCATCCCCGAGATCATCAATAACCGTTTGATCTAGCATATCATGTCTTGGGTGCCTGCTTAGGCCTGTACAAAGCCTTCTTTAATCTCCAGACATGAAACTCCTTCTCATGTATCTTGTGCTTGCTCTATGTGCACTTCTTCTAGCTACTGGAGAAAGTGTCTCATCATAATATTCTCCCTCTTGTTGGGTGATCTGAACCCGGGGGTGATTAGTTTCCAATAATTGTTTGATTCTGTGACTCCTTCAAAAGGGTCAGTTATAGATCATTTTTACTTGAGCGATTTGCAATTAAAGGTAAATTTGAAGTCTTATGACCTTGAATCCAAATTGAATTAAAGTCTCTGTAGATTTCTTATGTGTTATATGTCATTCTTTGATTTACTTATCTATGTGCAGAAATTCATGAAAGTAAACATAAGAACATAATACACATAATGGGTGACACTTCCCTTGATAACGACGTTTACCCGATGTGGGCTACGTCTCTGGGTCATGCTTCAAGATTGATCGCTTTATTCTCCTCGTTGTAATGATGTCTCTCTTTTACAAGTTGTAAGGCCAAAGTCCCTTTTCGGTGACGACAACAAGAGATAGGAATGTGATCAGGAATGTATACAAGCTTCATAAGTTCTCATGCTCATGAGGCATCCATGATGTTGACATGGATATCATTCCCACATACTCAATAAATAAAAAGAGGAAGAATAAAAGATGACCCCCATCAACATGGAGCTATCAAATGCCTTAGATCTCCTGCTCAGATCTAAGCATAAATATGCATCCTATACAAAGATCCCGAAACTACGATATTTAGAACTGCTTCATTGGCCACTTATCATGCAAGTGCCACAATTTCTCTGTCACGGGTAACTGATTGGTTTGATGTGGAAGAAGAGAAGAAAAGAAGAAATAGAAGGAATCAACTGATCTTGCTACATCCTCTCCATGCTCCTTTAGACTTGCAACACGCATGCTATGCTACAACATTTAATGACAAAACAACATAATAAAAAGCATGCTTACATTGGCTTCTCCAGAAATTAGCTTGATGATATGAAGCTATGCTACAAAAATAGACCTCACCATTGGATTCACATTGCCGAATTACCTAAAAACGACTGTCAAATCGTCGCCATCGAACACAGGAACCTTCCAGCCTCCTCTATACCTTTGTCTCGATTTACATGCAATCCCATACATTTAATGCACAACACTTTTCATTGGAATTCATGTCTGGTTCAGACCTAGGTAGATTGGCTTGCTCCTCCTTCTCCCCCGTGCATTGATGGACTGTGTTCTTAAAGAAAATCCTGGGCAGATATACCAACTAGGTTGTTGGCTGAGTTGGTTGGCATGCATTTGTTAAGGCTTGTGGGTAGAGGGATGTCCTAGGGTCAAGCCCATAGGCCTCCCCATTTTGGAATGTTGTTATAACTGCGACTAACTTTGGTGTCGGTTCCAACTTTGCCGGATACACTATATTTGACGGGACCTCCGCCATATTTGGCGGGGTCCTATTTATATGTATATATTTTTTAAATTTTGGTCATAGGCCCTCCTTGGGAATTTCAGGGGTGCCACATGGCATCCTCTGATTGGGCCACGTGGCATCCTTGGATTGTCCCACCTGGCTGCCCAGTCATGCTGCCACGTGGGCATGATGTCACTGCCCTATTGGCCCAGTCATACACTGCCACGTGGTGCTTCTGGAGGAAGCCACATGTCTGTACAGATGCCACGTCATTGTACAGACTGCCACATCACCCTGCCATGTCACTGTATGGATTTCCATGTCACTATACGGACTTCTGTGGCACTATCCGATTGGTCCACGAATCAACTCGAAAACGCCAAAACTGGGTGACATGTGGCAACCTCTAGTGCTGCCACATGTCACCTTCATGCTCCTGCCACATGTGTTGTATGAATGTTGACATCATCTGAACGGATGATGAAGTTAGCAGTACAAATTTTGACTCATCCCCTGTTGAATGGGCTAGGTTGACCAAACTTTGACCGCGAATATATTTCAATCCGTAACTCTGTTTGACAACCCATTTGCGTCGTTGGAAATATTGTGACACGCTCTTCGTGATCATGTCATTTTCACTGGGTTTTGGGAACTTTAAATTTTTCCCTTTCTCTGTCCACTGAGGCCATTCTGAGCCTCCTAGGACACTTCTGAAACTTTCATGATGTTCCCTAGATCCATCCAGATCATTGGGAGAATCCTCAGGCCACAAATAAAGCTTTGTACACTTCTATGATGCCATATGCAACATGCTTGATCTTGTAGATCAACTTGGAAGTCATTATTGACTTCCCTTCTGGTCTCAGAACCACCTCTCACACATCATTCTTCATGATGGATTGATACTCCTCCATCATGGCATCCTTCCATTCCTGTTTCTCAACAACTTATTCAATGGTGGAAGGCTCTGAATCAATGATGTTGCTCATGAACTGAGGAAAAATCTATATCCCATTCCTTCTTACTAGTTTCCTCCTCTATCACTACAACAAGGTCTATCGAGACAAGGGAATCCTCCCAGGAGATATCACATCTCCTAGAATCCTATGAAGCTTCGATCTATCCTCCTCAACTCATGGAACCTGTCTGTCAGTTCTCGAAGACATCTCTATATCCTATATGAATCTGAGAAGGAATACTTTCTAAATGAAAGTCTCTAAGCCACTGACTCTCTCTGAGATCAAGTTCACTCTAAATTTGCATGTTGCCTCTGAAGCTTGACTCCCTCTAAGTCTATACGATCTCTGAAGCCACCTGCTTCTGCTGCATCTGTTCACTTCTTTTGAAGTCTGATCTCCTATGGACTATGCTGGGAGGTTGCTCCTCCCTAATGGATCCTAAAGGTTGACACCCTCTGAAATCTAGCTCCTTCTGAGTTGGTACTTGGTGGGGTTTCTTGCCTCACCATTGGTGGAGTCATCTGCTTCTCTTCATAGTATGGCTTATTAATGCCATGTATCTATATGAGAACATTCTTGTTTACTGCATCGTTTCTAGGTAGGCCCTTTTGTCACTACTGACTCTTCTTGATGATCAGAATAATGTTCAAATTAATTGTACGATAATATTTGGATCCTTCTTCTCCTCACAATCAATCTCCATAAGAGATACTCTTCTTCATCTTCTACTTCACATGGGTGTGTGCGTTTGTGTACACAGTTCTATGTCTCGGCTAGAGACTGTATAAATAGTTTCCTCCCACAACCATCATCATAGCTCCTTCTCAAAGCTATCATCTGTGACCTTCCCAGAACAAGAGACAATAACAACATTTCTGTGGTAACCTCCATGGAGAGGTTAGTAATCAAGAACATATTCTAAAGGAGATCAATTTCATCTTGCAAACAAGTATATCATTAACAATGAGTATTTTCTTAATGATAATCGTACTGACATTATTCAGGTGTACCTAAACATTTGATAGCAATAGAAAATAATAAAGCTGTAAATATTGTTATCCTAGGTACAATACTTTCTTAAGCAACAACAATATAAAATATCAAACCTGATATGCAAACCTAGAGTTTGGTGTTGTTGTCCTGCTTGATTTTCCTTCTATCGTTCATATGAAAACGCCATTGTCTAAAAGAAAAATTCTCCATCCTTTGGTTCCTTTGAGTGCTCTTCGACATATGTTGCATGTGCATGGTGTTTCTTCTTCTCTTTTTCATTTATATCTGGACATTGACAGGAAAATGTCCTAGCTCCTGGAAACTGTAACATCTGATCTTTGATGCATCCTTCTTGTAACAAGGTCTCTTAGACTTCTTCGGGTTTCCTTCTGTTAAGTACCTAAACCAGATATGCAAATATAATCACCACAAATACTGAATACACAATAGATCCACAAAGCAAGATAGAAGAAACCACACTTTATTATTACCAAACCCTTGAGGTAGGGCAACACCGTACAATGGATCCTATT
>ML786411.1:336565-347214 GCA_009831015.1 Picea engelmannii | reverse complement strand
CTGTGAGGCGGTCTGTGAGGCCATGTGCAAATGCATCCAATGTGTGAAACAATTGGGCTTTGAATGATTCAAGAATTTCTTTTTTGTTTTGAGAAGAAATAGCCATCTGAGCATCCTATGAACTCACCCAATAAGTTACGGCAGAAAATCGCGGCTTTTTCTGTAAAAAACCCTAAAAACTGTTGAAGTTAAAATGCTCATAACTTCACTTCCCGAACTCCATTTCGGCTGATTTTTTTTTTTAAATTGGGTGAAATTGTGAGAGGAACTCAGATATGTAATTTGTTTGAGAAAATTCGGCCTCCAACTGCTACAGAAATAAAAACAAATCGTGCCACCTTCCGCGGAAAAAACCCTAAAAAAATTGCAGATTTTAAAACCTCAATATCTTGACCTTCCGGACTCCGTTTCAGACGATTTTTTTTTTTAACTTGGGTGTTTTTCTGAGAGGAACTCAGATCTACAACCCTTTTCTGCAAATTTTTCACTTAAATATACTGAAAATGTCTGGAATGTCGCGGCCCTCTTTTGTCTTCTCCGAAAAAAAAAAATATACAATTATACTTCAGTACCTAAACCAGATCTGCAAATATACTTCAAAAATAACCAAGAATAAACCATAAACCATTCACCATATCATGAACACAAGAAATAGAGAAAACCCTTGAGGTAGGGCAACACCATACAATGGACCCTATTATGGAAGAGATCCTCTCCTGTTCACTTGCCTCTTTGAGGGGGCATCCTCCTATTGAGCTTCAGCTCCAAATACAATATTTCTCTTCATGTCTCATTACATTGCTTGAACCCCTTTATATAGTGCTATCATCTCCTAAGAACATTCTAGAGGAGGAATCTTCTAGAAGTAGAACCTTCTAAGAAGTCCTCTTACATTTATTAAATCTAACTACCATAATGGGCCTTATTTAATAATATAGTGGACCTAGTCCACCTTACATTGAATGACCTCCACTATTATCACTATGGGCCCTCTGGGCCCCCCCACTACCTCTCTAGCTACCTTACACCTTCTTCCCTTTTCTTTCTCTTCTTCAGTTGGGAAACAAGTGCTTGATTTTCATCCCCATTAGTCTTTTGTGTCTTGGATATCATCCTGGATTCCTCTTGAGTGCAATGTGATCATAACTTGTCAAACTTGGGTAATCTCCTTCTTGTGAAAATTCCTTGGACAAATGGATCCCATGAGGGAGGGAATCCATTGAGTGTGGTGGTCACAATTTTAATGTCTTCTATTGGGTCTCCAATAGCTGCTACCTGATCCTTGATCTACGAGATATTCATAAAATAGTTGACCATTGTTTATGACTTGTTCATTGTCACGTTTATGAGTTGATGCCTTAAAGTAAGATTTTGAATGGTATTCTTACTTTCATAAAGTCTAGTTAGGGCATCAAACACCTCCTTTGGTGTCTTCAGTTCTGATACATTGGGTATCAGTGATGCTTGATTGAATTTGTCAAGATCCTCTTGGCCTTGACCTCATTCTTCTTGAAATTTTCCTTTGCTTCTTCGTCTTCGGGTTCTGGAAGCATCTTCTTGACATGATCCAATGATTCATTCTCTTCTAGAATGAGGAGAACTTTGTGCTTCCAGGATCTGAAGTTATCTGCTCCATCCAATACGTCTTCTACTCTCATACCGGTAGACATTTTTTCGCTGGTAGAAACCCTAGCATTGAAAAACCTCGATTTTTCAAACTTCACCAAACTGCACGTTGAGGGTTTTAGGGGGTGCGCTAGGTTAGGGTGCACTGCTATGTATGAGAATTATCCCCAATGTCCTTGGGAAAGTTCTCAATGATCTTGGCAAGTTATTGCAGCTATAGGGTGTTGCAAGGTGTCGTTGTACCAATCTTCCTTCCAGTGGTTAAATTGTTCTGAAGGTAACCAACTCTAATTCCATGTTGGATTTTCCTTATTTACAGAGAATTAGTGTTACTAGTGTTTTTTTACTTTGTTATCATTAAAATATATGTATATCATGTACTGATCAGTAGCAGCATAAACAAGAGACAAAAAGAACACAAGAGATTTATCCTGGGAAAACCCCAAATGGGGAAAAAAAACCAACAACCTTTTCTAGATAGATTATGTTAACAAAGCAAGTCCAATCAGATAAACCCTAGCACAAGTTCTATCTCAACCAGAAATACCACCCTAGCTGTAGTAGCAACACCATACAAAGGTAGCGCACCTCCTTGAGGAGTAGTGCACAAGAGAGAGACACCAAAAGACTGAACAAGAAGCAATTGAGTCATTCCATCATCCACGTCTCCTTCTCCAAACTCGCGCTTTGCTTCTGTGTAGCTAGGAGAGTCTGAGTGAATGAAAAAATGAGCTAAGTTGCCTCCTTATTTATAGTCTTATTGTCCTAGTTGGGTCGAATTCTCTTCTGGGAAGGTGTCTTTTCATTATACTTTATTCTTTTGGGCCGACTTCTCTTCTAGGGTATTTCAACATCTGTCCAATGGATCTCTTACTTATGGAATCTTCTCTGCATCTAATAAAGGGAATCTAGGAGGGAAATATCCTCCTGCAGCTACCAAAACATCAACAAAACCCAAATAGTGTGTAATTTTAAAAAATATTGCACATCCTTAAGGAATTGGAAGTTATGAGTTGTAGTGATTGAAAGGAGTAGCACATCTTGAACCTTGTCATGTACTTCCTCTATTTTGGACAACATGCTCATGTCAACCTTTCCCAAAGACACTTGGAGGAGCTTATGACACTTAATTTTATTGCTCAATCTTGTTTTTATGCCCCCTACACAAATTCAACAAGTGTCCCTAAATGGCTTCATGAAGTGAGTTCCAACTCAACATAAAACGATAACCAGGACTTGGATCGATGAACTATAAATTCTATTGGAATCATGACAACATATGGTAGCTAGGGGCACCCCTCTCTCATGTGTCCATAACCCAAATATTGTTTTATTCAACAAATTTTGAAACTAGGGTTTTTCTCAGTAACATGTAATGCAATTTTTTATTTAAGGGTCAATTTTTGAAAACTCTTCCCTAGGATAATGTGGACAACATGCTCATGTTAGTGTTTCCTAAACACACTTTCAAGAGCTTATGACACTCAATTCTACTACTCGATTTTGTTTTATGCCCCTGGTACAAATTCGGTAAGTGTCCCTAAATGGCTTCAGAAAACAAGTTCAAATCGCCATAAAATGATAATCAAGACTCAAATTAATGAAATGTCAATTTTTTGGGAATCGTGACATATAATTATATCTAGGGGAACCCCTTTCCCATGTTTCCATACTCTAGACATTTTTTTATTCTATGAATAATGAAACTTGGGTTTTGCTCAATAACATTCAATGCAATTTTTACATTAAAGGGTTAATTTTTGAAAACTCTAACCTAGGAGCATGTGGATAGTGTTCTCATGTCAAACTTCCCCAAAAATAGTTTGAGGATCTTATGAAACTCGATTATATTGCCTGATTTTGTTTTTATTCCTCCAACACAAATTCGACAAGAGTCCCTAAATGGCTTGAGGAAGTGAGTTGTAACTCGCCATAAAATGATAACCAAGACTTGTATCAATGAAAGATCTCTTTGTTGGGATCATGACATTGGTTACATATAGGGGAACCCAACCTCTCCCGTGCATCCATACCCCAAATATTTTTTTATATGATGAATTTTGAAACTAGGGTTTTTCCTAGTGATATGAAATGAAATTTTCGCATTAAAGGGTCAATTTTTGAAAATTATGCCCCAGTAGCGTGTGGAAAATGTTCTCATGTAGTCCTTGCAAAAAGACACTTGTAGGTTCTTATGCTACTCAATTCCACTACTCGATTTGGTTTTTATTCCCCTGACACAAATTCGACAAGTGTGACCCTTAAATGGCTTTATGAAGTGAGTTGCAACTCACCATAAAACAATAACCGGGACTTGGATCAATAAACTATGAATTATCTATGACCCGTGACATCAAATTACAACGAGGGGAACCCATATCCCTTGCATTCATACCCGAAATCTTGTTTTATTCGACGATTCCAAAACTATGGTTTTACTAAGTAACATGCAATGTAAATTTTGCATTAAAGGATCGATTTTTGAAATTTTTTCCCCGAGACTGTGTGGATAGCATGCTCATGACATCCTTTCCCACACACACTTGCAGAATCTTACGAAACTCAATTCCATTGTTTGGTGATGTTTTTATGCCTCCAGACCAAATTGACACGTGTCCTTTAGACACTCGACCTAAACACAATGTATGGGTGGAGCATGGGAAATCAACAGAGTGGGAATGCAATGTGTCCTTTAGAAACTTCACCCATTTTCCCAAAAAAAACATCCTTTGAAGAAAGTGATAGTTTTGAGAAACATAAGTCAAATATATGCTTCTACTCACGAAGATGAATCTAAATTATCAAATATTTATTTCGAGTTATGATTAGAAGACAATAAATATATAGTGAAAAATGCATCTCTTTCTAATGGCATAGAAACACATCATTTTTTATGCAATGAAAATAACTTCAGAGCATAGTTATGCATGATTTAGGGACAAATGAAAGTTATAACATATAGGCTTCAAAACTATTGGAAATAGCATTTTCTCCTTGTCCAATATTCCACTGTTACACCAACAATTATGTAGAAAAATCACAAATGGAGACATTTAAAACAAAAGGCAAGTTCATAGTTTAAAACCATGAGTACAATAATAGGAGTGTCATGATTATGTTCACCATTGTTGTCAAGATTGGACATGCTACACTTTTCACATGTTTGTAATTCTTGATGTAGATTTTAACTATTAATGGAATTTAAGAGTTGATATATATACACAATTTAGTTAATAGAATGAAAAATATACATAATTCTAAAGAACATCCTTACAAACAGTGAGAAAAAAATATATAAATGCATGATCTTAATTAGGTTAATATGAAATTCTAAAGCTGCATAGTGTTGATGAAGAGGTTTTGATAATTCTCACAAAAACAAATTGAATCTCATTAGGCTAACCAGGATAGAAAAGAATGTTACTCTAGGTTTATAACCATTATTCCAATAATCCCATGACAATACATCCTTTTACATCTTCAGTCTATATAATTAGGTATGAAAGAACATGCCTTTAGTGGGGGGAATAATTTATAAAACATTACATATATAGGTTTTTGGTCTTTGCGGTCTATCCCCTCACACCATGTCCATTGACGCATAGAACCTCCGGAGGGAGCCACAAGCCTTCCCCTTTCCCACCCCCTTCCCCTCTCCCACTCTAGTTTTCAGTTTCCCTTTTTCAAGCACTCGTAAATCCCTCTCCCGAATCTCGTTCCCCACTTCTGGTCACTTCCCTGACGTCTTCATTGTACTCCCCCAGGTGAGGACTGCGTTCTATCCACATGACCGAGACACATGGAAACCTATGACATGGAGGTTGTAGACTTTGAGGCCTCCCCCTAGGACCCCTTGCCTTCATGTCTCAATATAATTTCATGGTTTCTCTCCATTACTCTCGTCTGTCTTCTCACGCGCCCTCGCATTCACTGCTACCCCATGGCTAAGACCTTCACAATATTTACTCTCCCTCCCTCCCACATGGAACCCCTACGCGTTCTCGGCCTCCCTCCCTATACATCCCACCCTCCTCCACCCCCAAACCTACATCTTCTCCCTTCTCAGGAAAGGATCTCTCACCTGTGAGCACACAAACAAAGGAGGAGAAGGGGGTTTTTGGTTGCGGCGTTCAGACCAGGAAAATCTCATCCCAGTGTATCAAGGAAAAAAGGGACTCGACAAAAATGGTTATGGGTGATGACATTCCTCTTAGAAACATCCCCCAACTCTTGGGGAAGACTATGGTTGGAAGGTTTAATTGAAAATATCCAAGAGAAAAGGATCTAAGAACCACTGGAAACCACTAATTGGTTATGTCCCTAAGATACACATCTTGTCCATAAGTTGGATCCCTTTTTCTTTCCTTTTAGATGAATATCATGAAGAAATACGCAAGCAGAGTTGGTCCTGAGGCCCGTCTAGTTTGTCCCTGAAACCATGGACAGTGGACTTCGACCCCCTAAAGGAATCTATGGTGGTAATGAAAGTATGGGAAACTTTTCTTGGGTTTCCTCCAGCCTTCTGGTCCAGGGAAGCGTTAGAAACCATTGGTAACAAATTCATCTCTTTTGTAAAACTAGAACCCAATTGGGATTCGAAAAAAGATCACAAGTGGGATTGGATTTTGGTCGAAGTGGATGTAAGAGAAGGAATAGTAGGTAAAATTGACCTAGTTTATACCAGAATTGTTTGTCACTAGAAGGTAGATTACTAGAGACTTCCCTTTAGGTGCCATGGCTGCCATGAAACTAGACACTTATGTTGTCAATGCTCCATAATTGTCCCACTACAACAACCTCATGAAAGTAAGTGGAAAACCAAGTCCACAATAAAAAAATAGGAGATAGTGGAGGTCGGCTTGATGGAAGGAAAGTATAAAGCTTGTCACCTGGACATTGACAAAGGGGTCCTCTCTAGTCAAGCTCTAGGTGACTTGGTTTCCCAATCTCCTGCTTCAGGTATGCCACCCTTTCCTATTCCTCTTCATTATGTTTCAGTGTTATCTCATGCTTCCCTCTCAAGACCTCTCCCTTCTCCAAGGTCCCCTCTTTCCCTGACTAACCTGCTCTCCCTCTCCCCTCCCTTAGCTCATCCAGAGGCACAGAAATCTAACCTCATAAGAGCTCCCTCTCCCTCTCCTTCTCCCCCTCCCCCAAAAGCTCCTTTGATGGTGCCTCCTTCCCCCTCCCCTTCTCAGGCACCTTCCTCTCCCACTCGTGACTCTTCTCCCTCCTCTCATCCCATCCCTTCCTGCTCCCCTTTCTCCTCGGGAAACATATATGCCTTGATGTCTAAATCCAGGGAGACCGCCCCTTCCTTCGAGGGCCTATCTCTTAGCCCCCCCTCTCTCACATAGGCAAGCGGGAAATCCTTCATCTCGAAAGAAAAAGAGAGAGAAGCCATGGAAATCCGCAAAGGCATCCAAGCTACCATAATAAGGGCCCTTAGAGAAGGAAAGCCCCTCCGACAAGGGAAAACTAATCTTCCTCTCTTTCAAAGCGTGTGAGGTAGGGGGTGCCCAAAAGAAGCTAGCCCTCAAAAGAATGATCCACAACCTAAAACCAGACATCATCCTCATCCAAGAGACAATGTGCTCTGGCGAGAAATCTAGAGAAACCTTCAGCCCTTGGCTTCGAAATTGGTCCTTCAGCACAATCGACACCTCAGGTCTCTCTAGAGGTCTTCTCACTGGATGGAGCCCAAATTTCCAGGTTTTATCCTTTTTTTCCGCTCGCTCTGTAATTTCTATAAAGTTACAACACAAGAACAGTAATTTAACCTTCTCAGTGGTGAACATATACAGGCCTTGTTCTGATAGGACCTCCTTCTGGGAGGATTTGGTCAATGTAGGATTTTTTCGGGACCCTTTTGTGGTGGTAGGGGGGGATTTAAATATTACCCTCTCCCTGAGGGCGGTTTGGGGTGCACATCCTAGGGTCAACAAGGAAAACGTCTTCTTTTAATCGTTCTTCGAGAAGGCCAACCTGGTGGACATCGAACCTGTAAAACTCTCTCCTACTTGGCGGAATTTAAGAACCGAGGACAAGGAAGTTGCAAAGAGACTAGACCGCTTCCTAGTATCTGAAGCCCTACTAAACTTAGGCACAAATTTAAGATCTAGAGTAGAGGTGGGAGGCATTTCAGACCATCGACTGGTCACTCTACATTGGACCTTGGGTTTTGAATCCCCCCCGTCACCCTTGAAATTATGCCAATCTTGGTTGGAAGAGGAAGATTTCAAGAATTTGGTCCTTTCCTCATGGACCAAGCTCTCCCCCCTTAATCGTGCTCCATTAATGGTACAATTTGTAGCAAATCTCAAAAATTTGAAAAACCCCATAAAAAATTGGCTCCCTTTATGCAATTCCAAAAGGTTCCGACACATCCGGGACACTGAGGAGAAATTAGCGAAGTTCCTAAGTTCCCTAGAGGATTCCCCTTGACTATTGCAAAGTTAGTAGAACTAGGAGATTTGGAGGATAAATGTGCCAATTTTTTCAAGACAGAGGAACAAGAATGGCACACCAAAAGAAACGCCTGTGGATAAAAGAAGGAGACAATACCATAAAGTTTTTCACCAATTTGCAAACTTTCGAAGAAACCTTAACACAATATAGGAAATCAAAGATGAACAAGGAAATGTGGCCGCCTCCTTTGAGGACAAGGAAAAGCTCAGGGTAAATGTTTTCAACAATCTCTTTTCATCCCCTTCCAGATGCCTCATCCAAAAAATCCTGGAAGTAGTAGGCAAATTCCCTACCATCTTCTCCGAAGAAATGAACCTTTCCTTAGAAGAAGAAGTGATGGAACCAGAAATACAGGAATATTTGTTCTCCATGAAGAATGGAAAAATCCCAGGCCCAGATGGAGTAACGGTGGAATTTTTCAAAGCCTTTTATGACCTTCTTAAAGAAGATCTATTTTTAATGATAAGATAATCACAAAAGAAAGGAAGAATTCATGGCCCTTTCAACGCAACCTTCTGTGTCTCATCCCAAAGAAACAATGTTCTTCTTCCTTTGAATATTATATACCGATCGCTTGTTGCAATGCCATCTACAAATTAATCACCAAGATCATCTCTAGGAGACTCAGATCAATGATAAGTGAAATCATTGGAGAAGAACAATTCATCTTCCTACACAACAGACATATACATGATGTAGTATCCATTACTTAGGAAGTTCTCCACTGAGTCAAGAAAATAAATCTCAAGGCTTCCATCCTAAAATTGGACCTCTCCAAAGCCTATGACTGAGTAAACTGGATGTTCCTATGGCTGTTCCTAATCCAAATGGGCATGATCTTAAAAACTTTCAATTGGATAATGGGATGCATCCAAAGTGCCTCCTTTGCCATCCTCATCAATGGATCCTTGTCCAATTTTTTCAAATCCTCCAGAGGTCTCCGTCAGGGATTCCTCCTTTCCCCCTTTCTTTTCCTGATCATAGTTGAAGCACTCAGTTATCTGATGAAGGAGGCAAGGTATAAGGGCCTCTTAAGAGGAATTGCAATCTTTGAATAAGAATCAATTACCCACCTTTTACTCGTATATGACATCTTCTGCAGCTTCTATGGATCTCATAGGAATTTGAATTCTTTCAAGGATATTTTAAACCTCTTTTGCAGTGCCACGAGAATGAAAATTAACATGGAAAAGTCATGTCTTCTTCTTAATCACTATGAGAACGAAGAATAGGCCTCCATTTCCATCATTTTTCCTACCCAAAGGAAACACTTCTCTGACGGACTCAAGTACCTGGGTTTTAATTTAAAACCTGGCAATTACAGAAAAGAAGACTAGGTCTGGTTAATAAGAAAGGTCGAGGCCCGCTTAGCCTTCTAGGTCAACAGACTCCTCTCTAGAGGAGGAATACTAGTACTAATCAAAGAAGTCATAGAAGGAATTCATGTCCATTGGAATTCAATAGCTGAAATTCCAAAAGGAGTCATGGATCACATTCGACGCCTAATATTTTGCTTCCTTTGGAAGGGACAAAATGCTCATGGATGCCCCCCTCTGGTCAAATGGAACTCAATCTATGCTCCTAAAGAAATGGGGGGTTGGGGTCTTAAAAACTTACGACTTTTTTCCCAAGCCTTAGAGGGAAGGAACCTTTGGTGCCTAGCTATGGGAAACACACTACGGGTAAGAGTAATGAACTCTAAGTACTTTCCTACTTTGTCTATTGCTGATTAGTTTCGAGAACCTTTGAAATCACCTAAAGGATCAAATTTCTGGAAATCACTTGTACAAGATTTCCCCCTTTTTGGTAACTCGACTGTATGGAGCATTGGAAACAAGGAAAAGGTGAGACTGGGTGAAGATCCATGGCTAGGAGATGGAAAGAATTACAAACTCTCCCAACCCTTACTTATGTTCCTAAAAGAGAAAAACATCCGCTTCTTCAGTGACCTCAACATTAGTTTTCCCCAATTGCAAGGAAGAGGGGGATGGAAAAATGCAAAATCCCTAGATCTCCCCCTAGATATATGAGACGAATGGAACTCTTTCATTTCCCTGTTATGTGAAAAAATCATTTCCCTAGATAGAGATTCTGTGGACTCCCTTTGTTGGTCAAAAAACCCGTAGAATAGCTCTTACTCAGTTAAATTAGACTATAAATCTTGGCTAGAAGAAAACTCTATGATACAATCGAAGTGGTGGTGGAATCCCTTGTGGAAAATCAAGAGTCCTCCCAGATGTAAAGTGATTCTTTGGCTAGCTCTAAACAACAAATTGTTTACTTGGGACAATTGTCTTAGAAGAGGTTGGTGTGGACCTAGCAGATGCACTCTATGCAAGGAAAATCAAGAATCCATTACCAATCATTTTATCTCTTGTCCCTATGTAGAAAAGGTCGCGTAGTTAATAAAATACCAGCTAAAAACCAAGGCTAATTGGGACCAGGGTTCTCTTGAAGATTGTTTTAGAACATGGTTGCAAGAAAGAACAACTTCATTATATGCATGTCTTCCAAGTATCATGATTACAAACATTTGGTGGGAAATAAACAATGTC
>ML786411.1:317685-336465 GCA_009831015.1 Picea engelmannii | reverse complement strand
CGACTTCTCTTCTAGGGTATTTCAACATCTGTCCAATGGATCTCTTACTTATGGAATCTTCTCTGCATCTAATAAAGGGAATCTAGGAGGGAAATATCCTCCTGCAGCTACCAAAACATCAACAAAACCCAAATAGTGTGTAATTTTAAAAAATATTGCACATCCTTAAGGAATTGGAAGTTATGAGTTGTAGTGATTGAAAGGAGTAGCACATCTTGAACCTTGTCATGTACTTCCTCTATTTTGGACAACATGCTCATGTCAACCTTTCCCAAAGACACTTGGAGGAGCTTATGACACTTAATTTTATTGCTCAATCTTGTTTTTATGCCCCCTACACAAATTCAACAAGTGTCCCTAAATGGCTTCATGAAGTGAGTTCCAACTCAACATAAAACGATAACCAGGACTTGGATCGATGAACTATAAATTCTATTGGAATCATGACAACATATGGTAGCTAGGGGCACCCCTCTCTCATGTGTCCATAACCCAAATATTGTTTTATTCAACAAATTTTGAAACTAGGGTTTTTCTCAGTAACATGTAATGCAATTTTTTATTTAAGGGTCAATTTTTGAAAACTCTTCCCTAGGATAATGTGGACAACATGCTCATGTTAGTGTTTCCTAAACACACTTTCAAGAGCTTATGACACTCAATTCTACTACTCGATTTTGTTTTATGCCCCTGGTACAAATTCGGTAAGTGTCCCTAAATGGCTTCAGAAAACAAGTTCAAATCGCCATAAAATGATAATCAAGACTCAAATTAATGAAATGTCAATTTTTTGGGAATCGTGACATATAATTATATCTAGGGGAACCCCTTTCCCATGTTTCCATACTCTAGACATTTTTTTATTCTATGAATAATGAAACTTGGGTTTTGCTCAATAACATTCAATGCAATTTTTACATTAAAGGGTTAATTTTTGAAAACTCTAACCTAGGAGCATGTGGATAGTGTTCTCATGTCAAACTTCCCCAAAAATAGTTTGAGGATCTTATGAAACTCGATTATATTGCCTGATTTTGTTTTTATTCCTCCAACACAAATTCGACAAGAGTCCCTAAATGGCTTGAGGAAGTGAGTTGTAACTCGCCATAAAATGATAACCAAGACTTGTATCAATGAAAGATCTCTTTGTTGGGATCATGACATTGGTTACATATAGGGGAACCCAACCTCTCCCGTGCATCCATACCCCAAATATTTTTTTATATGATGAATTTTGAAACTAGGGTTTTTCCTAGTGATATGAAATGAAATTTTCGCATTAAAGGGTCAATTTTTGAAAATTATGCCCCAGTAGCGTGTGGAAAATGTTCTCATGTAGTCCTTGCAAAAAGACACTTGTAGGTTCTTATGCTACTCAATTCCACTACTCGATTTGGTTTTTATTCCCCTGACACAAATTCGACAAGTGTGACCCTTAAATGGCTTTATGAAGTGAGTTGCAACTCACCATAAAACAATAACCGGGACTTGGATCAATAAACTATGAATTATCTATGACCCGTGACATCAAATTACAACGAGGGGAACCCATATCCCTTGCATTCATACCCGAAATCTTGTTTTATTCGACGATTCCAAAACTATGGTTTTACTAAGTAACATGCAATGTAAATTTTGCATTAAAGGATCGATTTTTGAAATTTTTTCCCCGAGACTGTGTGGATAGCATGCTCATGACATCCTTTCCCACACACACTTGCAGAATCTTACGAAACTCAATTCCATTGTTTGGTGATGTTTTTATGCCTCCAGACCAAATTGACACGTGTCCTTTAGACACTCGACCTAAACACAATGTATGGGTGGAGCATGGGAAATCAACAGAGTGGGAATGCAATGTGTCCTTTAGAAACTTCACCCATTTTCCCAAAAAAAACATCCTTTGAAGAAAGTGATAGTTTTGAGAAACATAAGTCAAATATATGCTTCTACTCACGAAGATGAATCTAAATTATCAAATATTTATTTCGAGTTATGATTAGAAGACAATAAATATATAGTGAAAAATGCATCTCTTTCTAATGGCATAGAAACACATCATTTTTTATGCAATGAAAATAACTTCAGAGCATAGTTATGCATGATTTAGGGACAAATGAAAGTTATAACATATAGGCTTCAAAACTATTGGAAATAGCATTTTCTCCTTGTCCAATATTCCACTGTTACACCAACAATTATGTAGAAAAATCACAAATGGAGACATTTAAAACAAAAGGCAAGTTCATAGTTTAAAACCATGAGTACAATAATAGGAGTGTCATGATTATGTTCACCATTGTTGTCAAGATTGGACATGCTACACTTTTCACATGTTTGTAATTCTTGATGTAGATTTTAACTATTAATGGAATTTAAGAGTTGATATATATACACAATTTAGTTAATAGAATGAAAAATATACATAATTCTAAAGAACATCCTTACAAACAGTGAGAAAAAAATATATAAATGCATGATCTTAATTAGGTTAATATGAAATTCTAAAGCTGCATAGTGTTGATGAAGAGGTTTTGATAATTCTCACAAAAACAAATTGAATCTCATTAGGCTAACCAGGATAGAAAAGAATGTTACTCTAGGTTTATAACCATTATTCCAATAATCCCATGACAATACATCCTTTTACATCTTCAGTCTATATAATTAGGTATGAAAGAACATGCCTTTAGTGGGGGGAATAATTTATAAAACATTACATATATAGGTTTTTGGTCTTTGCGGTCTATCCCCTCACACCATGTCCATTGACGCATAGAACCTCCGGAGGGAGCCACAAGCCTTCCCCTTTCCCACCCCCTTCCCCTCTCCCACTCTAGTTTTCAGTTTCCCTTTTTCAAGCACTCGTAAATCCCTCTCCCGAATCTCGTTCCCCACTTCTGGTCACTTCCCTGACGTCTTCATTGTACTCCCCCAGGTGAGGACTGCGTTCTATCCACATGACCGAGACACATGGAAACCTATGACATGGAGGTTGTAGACTTTGAGGCCTCCCCCTAGGACCCCTTGCCTTCATGTCTCAATATAATTTCATGGTTTCTCTCCATTACTCTCGTCTGTCTTCTCACGCGCCCTCGCATTCACTGCTACCCCATGGCTAAGACCTTCACAATATTTACTCTCCCTCCCTCCCACATGGAACCCCTACGCGTTCTCGGCCTCCCTCCCTATACATCCCACCCTCCTCCACCCCCAAACCTACATCTTCTCCCTTCTCAGGAAAGGATCTCTCACCTGTGAGCACACAAACAAAGGAGGAGAAGGGGGTTTTTGGTTGCGGCGTTCAGACCAGGAAAATCTCATCCCAGTGTATCAAGGAAAAAAGGGACTCGACAAAAATGGTTATGGGTGATGACATTCCTCTTAGAAACATCCCCCAACTCTTGGGGAAGACTATGGTTGGAAGGTTTAATTGAAAATATCCAAGAGAAAAGGATCTAAGAACCACTGGAAACCACTAATTGGTTATGTCCCTAAGATACACATCTTGTCCATAAGTTGGATCCCTTTTTCTTTCCTTTTAGATGAATATCATGAAGAAATACGCAAGCAGAGTTGGTCCTGAGGCCCGTCTAGTTTGTCCCTGAAACCATGGACAGTGGACTTCGACCCCCTAAAGGAATCTATGGTGGTAATGAAAGTATGGGAAACTTTTCTTGGGTTTCCTCCAGCCTTCTGGTCCAGGGAAGCGTTAGAAACCATTGGTAACAAATTCATCTCTTTTGTAAAACTAGAACCCAATTGGGATTCGAAAAAAGATCACAAGTGGGATTGGATTTTGGTCGAAGTGGATGTAAGAGAAGGAATAGTAGGTAAAATTGACCTAGTTTATACCAGAATTGTTTGTCACTAGAAGGTAGATTACTAGAGACTTCCCTTTAGGTGCCATGGCTGCCATGAAACTAGACACTTATGTTGTCAATGCTCCATAATTGTCCCACTACAACAACCTCATGAAAGTAAGTGGAAAACCAAGTCCACAATAAAAAAATAGGAGATAGTGGAGGTCGGCTTGATGGAAGGAAAGTATAAAGCTTGTCACCTGGACATTGACAAAGGGGTCCTCTCTAGTCAAGCTCTAGGTGACTTGGTTTCCCAATCTCCTGCTTCAGGTATGCCACCCTTTCCTATTCCTCTTCATTATGTTTCAGTGTTATCTCATGCTTCCCTCTCAAGACCTCTCCCTTCTCCAAGGTCCCCTCTTTCCCTGACTAACCTGCTCTCCCTCTCCCCTCCCTTAGCTCATCCAGAGGCACAGAAATCTAACCTCATAAGAGCTCCCTCTCCCTCTCCTTCTCCCCCTCCCCCAAAAGCTCCTTTGATGGTGCCTCCTTCCCCCTCCCCTTCTCAGGCACCTTCCTCTCCCACTCGTGACTCTTCTCCCTCCTCTCATCCCATCCCTTCCTGCTCCCCTTTCTCCTCGGGAAACATATATGCCTTGATGTCTAAATCCAGGGAGACCGCCCCTTCCTTCGAGGGCCTATCTCTTAGCCCCCCCTCTCTCACATAGGCAAGCGGGAAATCCTTCATCTCGAAAGAAAAAGAGAGAGAAGCCATGGAAATCCGCAAAGGCATCCAAGCTACCATAATAAGGGCCCTTAGAGAAGGAAAGCCCCTCCGACAAGGGAAAACTAATCTTCCTCTCTTTCAAAGCGTGTGAGGTAGGGGGTGCCCAAAAGAAGCTAGCCCTCAAAAGAATGATCCACAACCTAAAACCAGACATCATCCTCATCCAAGAGACAATGTGCTCTGGCGAGAAATCTAGAGAAACCTTCAGCCCTTGGCTTCGAAATTGGTCCTTCAGCACAATCGACACCTCAGGTCTCTCTAGAGGTCTTCTCACTGGATGGAGCCCAAATTTCCAGGTTTTATCCTTTTTTTCCGCTCGCTCTGTAATTTCTATAAAGTTACAACACAAGAACAGTAATTTAACCTTCTCAGTGGTGAACATATACAGGCCTTGTTCTGATAGGACCTCCTTCTGGGAGGATTTGGTCAATGTAGGATTTTTTCGGGACCCTTTTGTGGTGGTAGGGGGGGATTTAAATATTACCCTCTCCCTGAGGGCGGTTTGGGGTGCACATCCTAGGGTCAACAAGGAAAACGTCTTCTTTTAATCGTTCTTCGAGAAGGCCAACCTGGTGGACATCGAACCTGTAAAACTCTCTCCTACTTGGCGGAATTTAAGAACCGAGGACAAGGAAGTTGCAAAGAGACTAGACCGCTTCCTAGTATCTGAAGCCCTACTAAACTTAGGCACAAATTTAAGATCTAGAGTAGAGGTGGGAGGCATTTCAGACCATCGACTGGTCACTCTACATTGGACCTTGGGTTTTGAATCCCCCCCGTCACCCTTGAAATTATGCCAATCTTGGTTGGAAGAGGAAGATTTCAAGAATTTGGTCCTTTCCTCATGGACCAAGCTCTCCCCCCTTAATCGTGCTCCATTAATGGTACAATTTGTAGCAAATCTCAAAAATTTGAAAAACCCCATAAAAAATTGGCTCCCTTTATGCAATTCCAAAAGGTTCCGACACATCCGGGACACTGAGGAGAAATTAGCGAAGTTCCTAAGTTCCCTAGAGGATTCCCCTTGACTATTGCAAAGTTAGTAGAACTAGGAGATTTGGAGGATAAATGTGCCAATTTTTTCAAGACAGAGGAACAAGAATGGCACACCAAAAGAAACGCCTGTGGATAAAAGAAGGAGACAATACCATAAAGTTTTTCACCAATTTGCAAACTTTCGAAGAAACCTTAACACAATATAGGAAATCAAAGATGAACAAGGAAATGTGGCCGCCTCCTTTGAGGACAAGGAAAAGCTCAGGGTAAATGTTTTCAACAATCTCTTTTCATCCCCTTCCAGATGCCTCATCCAAAAAATCCTGGAAGTAGTAGGCAAATTCCCTACCATCTTCTCCGAAGAAATGAACCTTTCCTTAGAAGAAGAAGTGATGGAACCAGAAATACAGGAATATTTGTTCTCCATGAAGAATGGAAAAATCCCAGGCCCAGATGGAGTAACGGTGGAATTTTTCAAAGCCTTTTATGACCTTCTTAAAGAAGATCTATTTTTAATGATAAGATAATCACAAAAGAAAGGAAGAATTCATGGCCCTTTCAACGCAACCTTCTGTGTCTCATCCCAAAGAAACAATGTTCTTCTTCCTTTGAATATTATATACCGATCGCTTGTTGCAATGCCATCTACAAATTAATCACCAAGATCATCTCTAGGAGACTCAGATCAATGATAAGTGAAATCATTGGAGAAGAACAATTCATCTTCCTACACAACAGACATATACATGATGTAGTATCCATTACTTAGGAAGTTCTCCACTGAGTCAAGAAAATAAATCTCAAGGCTTCCATCCTAAAATTGGACCTCTCCAAAGCCTATGACTGAGTAAACTGGATGTTCCTATGGCTGTTCCTAATCCAAATGGGCATGATCTTAAAAACTTTCAATTGGATAATGGGATGCATCCAAAGTGCCTCCTTTGCCATCCTCATCAATGGATCCTTGTCCAATTTTTTCAAATCCTCCAGAGGTCTCCGTCAGGGATTCCTCCTTTCCCCCTTTCTTTTCCTGATCATAGTTGAAGCACTCAGTTATCTGATGAAGGAGGCAAGGTATAAGGGCCTCTTAAGAGGAATTGCAATCTTTGAATAAGAATCAATTACCCACCTTTTACTCGTATATGACATCTTCTGCAGCTTCTATGGATCTCATAGGAATTTGAATTCTTTCAAGGATATTTTAAACCTCTTTTGCAGTGCCACGAGAATGAAAATTAACATGGAAAAGTCATGTCTTCTTCTTAATCACTATGAGAACGAAGAATAGGCCTCCATTTCCATCATTTTTCCTACCCAAAGGAAACACTTCTCTGACGGACTCAAGTACCTGGGTTTTAATTTAAAACCTGGCAATTACAGAAAAGAAGACTAGGTCTGGTTAATAAGAAAGGTCGAGGCCCGCTTAGCCTTCTAGGTCAACAGACTCCTCTCTAGAGGAGGAATACTAGTACTAATCAAAGAAGTCATAGAAGGAATTCATGTCCATTGGAATTCAATAGCTGAAATTCCAAAAGGAGTCATGGATCACATTCGACGCCTAATATTTTGCTTCCTTTGGAAGGGACAAAATGCTCATGGATGCCCCCCTCTGGTCAAATGGAACTCAATCTATGCTCCTAAAGAAATGGGGGGTTGGGGTCTTAAAAACTTACGACTTTTTTCCCAAGCCTTAGAGGGAAGGAACCTTTGGTGCCTAGCTATGGGAAACACACTACGGGTAAGAGTAATGAACTCTAAGTACTTTCCTACTTTGTCTATTGCTGATTAGTTTCGAGAACCTTTGAAATCACCTAAAGGATCAAATTTCTGGAAATCACTTGTACAAGATTTCCCCCTTTTTGGTAACTCGACTGTATGGAGCATTGGAAACAAGGAAAAGGTGAGACTGGGTGAAGATCCATGGCTAGGAGATGGAAAGAATTACAAACTCTCCCAACCCTTACTTATGTTCCTAAAAGAGAAAAACATCCGCTTCTTCAGTGACCTCAACATTAGTTTTCCCCAATTGCAAGGAAGAGGGGGATGGAAAAATGCAAAATCCCTAGATCTCCCCCTAGATATATGAGACGAATGGAACTCTTTCATTTCCCTGTTATGTGAAAAAATCATTTCCCTAGATAGAGATTCTGTGGACTCCCTTTGTTGGTCAAAAAACCCGTAGAATAGCTCTTACTCAGTTAAATTAGACTATAAATCTTGGCTAGAAGAAAACTCTATGATACAATCGAAGTGGTGGTGGAATCCCTTGTGGAAAATCAAGAGTCCTCCCAGATGTAAAGTGATTCTTTGGCTAGCTCTAAACAACAAATTGTTTACTTGGGACAATTGTCTTAGAAGAGGTTGGTGTGGACCTAGCAGATGCACTCTATGCAAGGAAAATCAAGAATCCATTACCAATCATTTTATCTCTTGTCCCTATGTAGAAAAGGTCGCGTAGTTAATAAAATACCAGCTAAAAACCAAGGCTAATTGGGACCAGGGTTCTCTTGAAGATTGTTTTAGAACATGGTTGCAAGAAAGAACAACTTCATTATATGCATGTCTTCCAAGTATCATGATTACAAACATTTGGTGGGAAATAAACAATGTCGTCTTTAAAGACAAGATAGTTCCCCCGGAAGTGACAGTGGCAACGTCAATCAGTCAATCTGAAGAATTTAAGACAGAGCTCAGAACAAGCAAACGACATTTGATTGTTCCCCATCCCATCGATTACACCATCCCTTGGGTATTTTTTGATGGGTCCAACCAAGGAAGTCCTCCTTCATGCAGAGTTGGAGTGGTTCTGTTTATTAGTCATAGTCACTACATCCATATCATATATTCTCCAGGAGGTGGAATAAACAACAGAGAAGAATTGATAACACTTTGGACTCTTCTGGAAACATCTAAAGAAAAAAAAATTGACAAAGCTACAAGTGTTCGGTGACCCCAACATGGTGATCAATTGGGAAAGAGGCCAAAACAACATCCAAAATCCCAGGCTGGCTTCAATTGTAAGAGATATCAAGCTCACCTTTAGAAATTTCAAATGGCTTTCTTTTCAACAAATTTTGAGGGAGCTAAATACAAAGGCAGATGAACTCTCCAAAGAATCCCTGCGGTTGCAAAAAGGAGCATTCGGATTTTATGAGTTTATCGAAGGAACAAAAACCGAGGCAATGGAATTCCTCCTCCGAGGAATTCTTTTTTCTTTTTGTAAGGCTATAAATGTTTTTTTTGAATAGTTGGAACAGTTTGCATAATTTTTTTGTAAAATGCCTTAAAAGGTTTGTTAGTGCAGTGGAAGAAGTGTAGGTAGTATAGATCTGAAAGAAAGACTACCAAGGCTGGACTTGAAAGACAACAACATGTGTATTCCTTTTTGAATATAACAGTTTTTTTTCTTATGGAAAAAAGTCATTAATGGGGGATAGGAATAATGCCTCCTTCCTTTTCCTTTTGTTGCTTTGCAAATCCTCTATCCCATCCCAAGTTGTTCTTAAGGGGGGATGTCAAGGTATTATACATCAAGAGGTTTCTCAAGATCAAATTGATCTAATGTTATAGTCATCTATAATTTTAGTGAGCATTTATACTTGAGTGATCTAACGGTCGCCATTTTATCTTGTGCATAAGCGAGATGACAATGTTCATACTCTCAATTGTATAAACATTTAGTTCATGTAATTACACATTATTTCTCCATGATCTCTATTTAAACATCATGGAGGGTCATTTATCCAATGATACTACATAAAAAAGAGAAGAGTATTAAACTAGACGCAGTTTTTCCTCGTTGAGTAGTAATACTTGTATGGTGCTCCGTGGATGTTTCCTCCTTTGAGGGTTTTACCACATAAATAGTGTTCTCTCTTATGTTTTATTTATGTGAATTATCTCTTTGTGGTTTTATCTCCTTGGTTACCCACTCATTATTTCCAATATCATCCACCTCCAATAGTTGAGGACGTTGAACAATTCAAGCCTATTTCCCCTCATCATAAGGATTAAATTTCACTAGTTGAGAGAGGTACCATAGTGCATGTTTCATGACATTGTTACACTTCCTACAAAGAATATCAATATATAGTCCATACCCTCTCATATATGAAATAATGCATGATATTACATAATTCCACCAACCAATCCCGGTGCCCTCCCCTCTTGGTCAAGGAAGAATATTCTGGATCATTTTAATACATTTAATACAATTTTGGGCTTACAAATGGGAAACATGGGATGAATCTAGTTTTGTGCATCCTCATCTTTTGTTTCCGTAAGAGAACAAAAAGTTAATAAGTTGGTGATTTGAAAGATTGGCCTCCCCCAATACAAGCCTATCTTTGTGGTAGAGAAAATCAAAGGAATTGGACCAATGAGTTCTGAGAGCCCCCTTCCCTAAGCTTGTTTGGGGCATACAACTCAAGTTTGAATTTCACAGTGATCCATGCATGTTTATTAGGTCATGAAATTCAAATTCACAACATGAATTCTTCATATTCATAGGACTCAACCATGTTAAGTAACCACATACCAATGAGAGGGCTTCTAACATCTTGTTGCCCATCAATCTCCAAAAGGTTGCACACTCCTTCGTATAATTTGACGGATGGGTGTTATCTAGCCTTGACAAGTGACCATCAAAATTCAACAAGGTGCATACAAATGGTTGCAAATAGTTTATATCCCAATATATGATAAACAAAACATACAAGGGGGAATCAAAGTCACCACACCTTTTATTCCTTCAACATGGGTTATTTTGAAGTAAATGGCATGCAACCAAATAAAATTTAAAGAAATATCAAGCAAGAAACCAATTACTTAACTTCATGTAAGAAAACACATATGAATCTTTAAACAGAGCCCTAGTCTTACATACTGTGTTTTTTGTGTAGGGGTATCTGAGGCCCCTAACATTCCACAGGATGCTTCTTTCATTGAGAACTAGTAGCAATGAAGTCCATATTTTCATCATCAACATCATCTTCCAACCCAACCAAGACTTCATGAGAATTTGACATCATTGGAGAATCAATCATGACATTGTACAATCAATCTTCCAATGTCTAAACTTTAGGTTTCTTCTATGAATCTTTAGGTATGGAGGCCGCTTGAGGATTTAAAAAAAGAGGTGACAAACATGCCCTCATGCCTCCCCTCAAGGGGAAGAACCATGAGAAGGATTACATGCCTCGTTCCCATGGTCAAGACCGAGGGCTTGTTTTTCACTCACCCTCTTGCATAGATTGGCCTAGTAGGAAGATATTTTGGAACAACAACCAACTTGTTCTAAGAGTTATTACTAACAACTTGGGCACAAACTCCTTCAATATCATTGTTTTCTTGGGACACATTCTAATTTTGACCTTGAATAGCCTTAGTAATAGGTGTTATCACATGAAGTTGTTTGTGGGTCACATGTAGTTGTTGTTAAGACCTAAGCCTACACCCCTGCCCCATCTCTCTCTCTCTTTCACATACCTTCCTAGCTATTTTCCCTCGTCTGGTTAATAAGGTTGGTTCCCCTTTTTGTTCATGACTGGATCGTCCTTAGTATCTTGCTTGACTGATTCTTTGCACCAAGATTTCCTATTGTTTTTAAAATATAAGCACATATCAGGATTTGGTTCGAATTATTGGTCATCTTGTTTTCCATTGATTAAGCTCACAATAGGTCGTCCAAGTTTTTTTGCTTGCACAAGGAACAACCATGAGCGAAAAATGAAACATTCAGAGCAGTCCATTTCGGGCTTGAAATGCAAGCAGTAGACAGGCTCAATTTTCAACAGAAGATATCCCATGTACAGTTCAGATCAGTGGCTCTCAGGCAGTCGGAGTTTCAAATTCTTGCAAGGATTAACGACTAGAAAGAAGCCCAGAAGTCCCAAAGTCCTGAAGTAATGAGAGGTTTCCACATCAACCGAGAGAAAGTGACTTTGGGAGATTTCCATCCAAAAGTCTTGAAGTAAATCTGAGCCATTGAAGGCTGAGGACACACGTCGACAGATCTAACACTTCAGAGGATTGCGTGAGAAAGCAGAAGAAAACTCTCGAAGCTAGAACTCCTGAAGTGAATCTTGACCATCCAAAAAAAGAGAACATGTGGAGGAAGATCTCTCACTTCAGAGATACAATGCTATGGAGGATTATAAGAGATGTGCATTGAAAAGGCCCTAAGCCCGAACTCCCGAAGTAATTGTGGACCGTTGATCTCAAATCAACAAGAACCGTTGATCTTTGCAGCAGTATCAGCGGAAGGCCCGAAGTCCCGATGTTAACGAGAGGCTGCCACGTCAACTGGGAGAAAGTTGTTGGATTACTGAGAGGGGGGGTGAATCAGTAATAGAGAAATTTAATCATTTTTAACCATATAATCCAAGTGTTATATCAATTTATCATTATCATCCAATAACTATAGAGTAAATAAGCAATGAACAAATAAACAATCATACACATACACATACACAATACACCAATGTTTTATGTGGAAACACAAAGCGGGAGAAAAACACAGAATGATTTTTCTTATATGTCTTGAATAATTACATTCATTGGAAGCACCAACTTCCTTTGTTTTCCATCTGCAACTGGAAGGAGGCTCTAACCCCTTAGTTTCTCAGGCTACAACCTGAGGGGAACTCCAACTCCCCAATCAACCAGAATGAGGCTACAACCCCTTATGTTCTTCGGCTACAACCGGAAGGTGGCTACAACCACCTGTCATTGCCCTGTCCAACCACCCTGAAGTAGAAGTAGAATGATGGAACCACTGTCACACTATCACTGTGATATATATCATTGTAAACTTCTACCAATAAACCTAAACCATACATCAACCATGCATCAACCTGTACCTCAAATTGTAATCAACATGTACAATAAACAAGTGCATCAACCATGCACCAACCATGCACCAACATGTAATAAACCTGTACAATAAACAAGTGCATCCAACCATGTACCAAGTATGTACCAATCATGTGTCAAATACTCATCAACTATAAATCATTAATATGTACCAACTCATCAACTACTTGTCTCAGCCATGTACCCAACATGTACATCAACCAAAATCCCTCATCAATTTCATCATCCAAATATGATTTGTAACTCTGTAATAGACCCAGCGTATATGATCACATACCTACAAACTTTCTTTAACTTTAACAACAAGAGACTAGCATTTTCATCAAACTTTACTTTAGTCTCACATGACTAGTTTTGGATTAGTCAACAACCCTAACTTGAAATAATCATATATATGTACATGTAATGAATAAAGATATGAAAATAGTACACAATGTTCTTCAGTGTGTTTTCTGCAATTCCTCCAGGTGTCACTACTTGGAACCTCTCAGAAAAGGAGTTATAGCAAAAATGGCATACCTTGTTGAATTTTGGCTTATTCTAGAGAGAGAACTTGTAGAGCGTTCCCCACATAGAATATTTGTTGTATGGATCTGAAAATGTTACACAGAATACTATAGTTTGTACTCTAACCAACACTTTTGTTCTTACGTAATTTGGATCTGTTATGAATAATTTATGACGTTTTTACCTGAAACACCTGTTTTAGACTAGTTTCAGGACTAGCCACAAACCCTATTTTCCACGGAGTGTAACTCCAAAAATACAACGACCCACATGTTGAAATTCATACCAAAACTACTTGGATATGTTTTATCAATGGCCTATCAATTTCACGGTCTGAATCATTCTAGAAAAAAAATATATTGCGAAAATGGTGAGATGACCTGTAAACAACATACCTTATAAAGCATCATCAAAAGAATTTGTCATCCCTTGAATTTTGGCCTTCTTTACTTCACCTTCTCTCTGAAATTTGGCTTAGATATACTTTGGTTACCTCATTCACCTGTAGATATTCAATATTCTCAAGTGTGATATGAAATGAGACATCTTTGCCTCTTATTTATACTTTCATGTAGCTTCCTCAAGGGGTTACCTTTTAACCATCTTAACCCACTTTCATTATTTTAGGGTTAACCAACTTCTAATCACTTGTCCAATTAGTAATTTATCCATTAAATTTATTATTTAAATAATTTATTTTGTATCCACTTTGACTTATAGTACACTCATCACTTCACTTTATCTCAAGGGGTTACCTTCTAACCATCTTAAACCACTTTCCTTATTTTAGGGCTAACCCACTTCTAACCACTTGTCAACTTAGTAATTTCTCCATTAACTTTATTATTTAAATAACTTATTTTGTATTCACTTTGAATTATAGTACACTCATCAATTAACTTTATTATTTACCTTCTAAAAATCTCTTAAACCGCTTTGACTACTTTGACCTTTTGGGGCTTCTAGATGACTCATGAGGGTTCTCCAGCTTCACATGGCCATAAATCTCTAACCGTGAGGAGTTATGTGACGTTACACATACCAATGGAAATGGCATGACATGTAATATCCATATAGAATAGTATTTCCTTCAAATATATCAAAACTCATACCATTATCCATCAAACAAACTTGGGTCCATTACCCAAACTCGGGTTCTCCAACTTCTCATGGCCATAACTCTCTATCCGTGAGGAGTTATGTGACGTTCCACATACCATCGGAAATGGAATAACATGTACTATCCATATATAATAGTCTTAACTTCAAATATATTAAAAATCATACCATTATACATGAAATAATATTGGGTCCATTACCCAAACCTTTGTGCTACCGGAATTCGCTACCAGACTTCTCCAAGGGTTTACATCAATCACTAAGGGTTGACATCAATATACAATATCACTCTCTGATGGTTGACATCAATGACAACCAACAATCCATTGACCTACACCAACTGTCTAACAAAAGTGACTTCGTGAGATTTCCATCCAAACATACCGAAGTCTCGAAGAGCCGAAGTCCTGAAGTAACCTTGCGCTGACAAGTCACTTCGGGCCCTACCAATTCCACGGGTGTTTTTCAGCTCAACACATGGTGCTCCTCCATCACTAGTTGTGACATTATATAGCGTCAGGCCACCACGTCAGATTCAGAGGATTGTCCTCCGGGAGGTATTCCTACTCAACATTCAAATCTCTCAAGCGCCAAGATTGGATCCATCTCTAACAATGGTTTAAAGGTATTCTGGAGTTAGTAGACAGATAAAATTTAGCGAGGGTGCTAAAATAGAAGGGTTTCCCAAATCGCGGATTTTCATCAAAGTTTCGGCCACACTTCATTGTGGGGATGGAACGTGCCCGAATGTTAAAATTCTAGAGCGATCCCACAATCGAAACCATGGTATAGTGAAATAGGTACGTGGCAGTTGGTTGTGGATTGCGGGGGCCGAAGCATTGTGGACCCAAACCGCCCTTGGCAGCTTCCGCAATCAGGTGCTTATATGGGGTCCAATCTGAGATCAATGCCTGGCAACATAAACTGGGCGTTAAGCCAAATCATCAAAGAAGTATCACAAGGAGAAGAAAAGCGTTAGCAGACCACGACCAGTCTATCACTAGAGGAAAGAGAATAATCAACTCCCCCCCCCACTAAATGGAAGCATGGAGGGACCAGCCGAGGAGATAGAAAACTGCCAACCCAAAGTATTGTAGAGGGCAGTTTTTCCACATCCCGATCCCAAGAGGAAATCAATTAATGAAATAAGGACTAGTGGTTGAACTATCGACTACCCCTCTTAAATGGAAGCATGGAGGATTTGTACGAGGAGACAGAAAGGTGTCATCCCGAAGTACCACAGAGGACAATTTCTCCTGCATGCCCATACTGACCAGAGCTTCCTTCTGATAGAAGGAACATGAAATACAAGGGAAGACACCAATTATTGTCTTGGTTATAAATACATCAGATGAATGATTTGAGAGGTTTGGATGGTTGAGTAGAGCTCCCTTTTGTAATATTTTGACTAAGCAGAGTTGTTCTCTGGTTATGTATGGGAATTGAGACATTTTCGTTAATATAAGTCAATTTCCTTTCATCATCTTGTTTCCTCTTACTCTAAAATGCTCATTATTGGATGATCCATATGAGATGTTGTGGTTGTGTTATAATGGATGTTTGATTATAATGTTGCTATGAATTTTTCAGTGTTTTAAACTTTAAGTTCAAGAAGTTCTTGTGACTAAGTTTTTTTTCTCTTGGCTACTTGAAGGCCTGATGATTATAGTAGACCTATCCACCTTCCTCACTAAGTCTTCCTTGCATTCACCTTTATCCTTAAACCACTGACTAAAGTTAATCAAAACCTCATTTGCATATGCATGTTAGCCCAGTTTTTTGTGTTAAAAAATTTAGATGTTGAGTTTTGTCCATTTGACCTTTCATCATTAATTTACATTCACAAACTTTTTGATGGGTATTGGGTTTATCCTCTTGCAATCTGAGGGTGAATCTCAGTGCTAACATTCTTGGCGTCATTGTTGGGGAACGAATTGAAGACATTTCCCTGGGATTGAATGATAAATAAATATTGATTCTGATGGTGCATCAGAAATCAGTACCTCGAAGATTGTAGCTTGCACCTGGTGACTCCACTATTTCAGTTGTGGCTCTCAAAGATAGACACATGAGGTTTACTCCACATCCCCCTCCGACACTCAACTGCTTCCCCTCGCTCCTAAAACCATAGCTGCAGTTGTACCTATCCAAACTCCATCTCCATCTTGTTCTCCTATAGTTCACATCCCAATGGAAGGGGTTAATCTTCCTAGAAATAGGATGGATGCCATAGTGGTTGCTATATATGCCCCTCTTGTTTTACCTTAGCCTATGAATTATCTCCCAGTCAGAGACTACCTTAAGTACATGCCTAAGTTCACAGGGGAGGAAGACATAACTACAGAAGAACACCTTTCAGCTTTTTATAGTTATGCAGATAACCTTAACATTGAAAATGAAGATGTGTGGATGAGAGTATTTGTACAGTGCCTAGATGGTGAGTCTAAGAAATGGTTTAGGAGCTTGACTCCTAGATCTATTGCTAGAATTGAAGCTTTGGATGATTCATTCTTGAGGCATTGGGGGGATAAAAAATATTTTCTTTATTACATTACAGAATTTGGGTCACTTAAGAAGAAAGAGGGGGAGTTTGTTTTAGACTTCTCAAAATGATTTAATAAAATGAACAATAAGATTCCCACTAAAATAAAGCCTATAGAAACCTCTGCCAAGATTACTTATGCTAGTGCTTTTGACCCTGAGTTTTGCCTCTTGTTGAGAGAAAGAAGAGCTACCGCTTTAGCTCCTATGCAAGATGAAACCCTTGAAGTAGAGTCTAATATATTAGCAGCGGACAAACTTAGGAGTAAATCTGATAGAGACAGAAGAAAAGGTAGGGTTGAAGCTTCAACCTATGATTCCTTTGCTGCCCACCCTCAAGTGGATGAATTAACAAAACTGGTAAAATCACTTTCTGCATAAATGGAGAAGTTGAAACTTGAAGGAAAGCAGAGCTATAAGAACACCCAAAATGTTGATAATAGGGGTAATTTTAGAAGACCCAATAATGCCCCTCAGTTCCTCCAAAGAGATCAAAGAAATAGGGATAGGGATGATAAAAAAAATCTAAGCCCCTCTCCAAAATAACCTTGTTACTGACAAAGAAGGAGAGGAGAAAGAAGTTGATCCTGAAATCCTCTGTCTTGATGACACCTCTTCATCTCCTCATTTAACCCAATCTACATATGAAGAGTCTCTCATGGATATCCAACTAAACGAATTAAGCAAAGGAGAAAGGACCAGTGGCAATCCAAATAGATACAACCTAAGGTCAAAGAAGAAAGAGGGGAAGCCTGACATTTCTGATCAGCCTACTAGAGCAGAGAATCCTCCTAAGAGTGTGGCAACTAGCAGCAAAGAAAAAGAGGCACAAAACCCCAAGGCAATGGTTAAGATCCCTACCCCAGAAGTTAAGGATATTCTGAAGCATCCCTCCTCTTTTATCTTTGATCAGGGGATCAAATTTTGCTCAAAATTCAAACTGCTCGGAATGGAATGCGACAAAAACAGTGCCATTGCGTCTGTCTCGTCTTCCTGATTCCGGCGGTATATTTACTTTGTCAAACGGAGTCCGTATGGAGAAGATATCACGATCTGTTCGTCAAGCCAAACAAGCAAAAATTTGATGCTGACTGTGCTTGTCCGTACAGTCCGTACGGTCTGACATGGCAGGGTCGTACAGTCTGTACGATGACCGTACAGTGGTGATGTGGAAACTTTTTATTGGTTGATGATTGACGAATCGGGAGCTGACACGTGTCGTCCTATGATTGGTGGTTTGATGCCACATGGCCCAATCAAGGGCTACCACGTGGCACCTTTATATTGGCCACTTCTTATATGAAAAATATATTGGAGGCCGCAGGGTTCGACCCCCGGACCTCCCACCGCACAAACCTTTACAAACATCCGCCCGACCATTAGGCCATTACTTGTTTCTTGATATGTAAGTGTATTTAAAATTATTTAAATTTACATTATGTATTGAATGGTGGGGGGGACGGGTCGGGGCTTAGCCCCGACCCGCGGTCTTGTGGATAATGCATGTGACCATATTATGGATGCGGAGTTAATGGTTGGCGCGCGGGGGTTATAACCCATAGCCCACGGTTTATATGTATTGCGCCATATGCCCGAGACCTGGAGCGGAGGGATTTACACGGTTGTGTAACCGGTTAACCACCTTTTATCAAAGAGTGAGTTCACATGGCCATACGCCCAGGTGCCGAGGCGGTTAGGGGCTGGCGCGCCCTTAACCGTTCTACAGTTTGCATCGGTGTCGCGGTTGCGCCCGGTGCTGGGTTTTCACGCTTTAAAACGCGTGTGAGTCAGGTTCATTCAGAGAGGGTGCGTTTTGTAGATGCAGAGACAGCAGGCTTGAAGGAGGGACTTCCAGGAGGCAGAAATTCTTCATTTTTCGACCGATTGAGGTGCCGAAAGAGCCCAGACAGGGGTTTGGGGACGTTGGGAAGCCATTGGAGCAGTCGGTTTGTCAGTTTGAGCATTGTAAGACATGTTTTTGAGCACTTTTGAGCAATTAATAATAATAAATCATTGGAAGCTGGACCAGGAGATGTAGCCCATAAGAGGGGTGAACTCCTTTATCAAATTGTTGTGTTTATGTGCTTATGTTCAATCATTATGCTGTTGTCTATGTGTAATTTGCATAAGTAATCCTTTAATTTATGTGTTGCA
>ML786411.1:274818-289814 GCA_009831015.1 Picea engelmannii | reverse complement strand
ATTTCTGGCATTATTGAATGGTCTCGATACATGGAATTAAAGTAATAGTAACCCTCATCTATCAAACCTGCATAGCTGCACGCAGAAAGAACCCCAGTGAAGCTAATGCAATCAGGTTTTATTCCCACTTGTAACATCTGTTCAAAGAGCTGTTGGGCTGCCGTACCACACCCATGTTGGGCATATCCTGCAATTATTGCATTCCATGAAACCACATCTTTCTCAGGCATTGCATCAAACAGTCGACGTGCATCATCTAAAATCCCACATTTGGCATACATGGTAACAAGGGAATTAGACACACAAACAAACGAATCCATTCCAGTCCTAATTATGTCCACATGGATCTGTTTGCCAAGTTCCAGAGCTGCTAAACTGGCACAAGCACTCATAACAGCTCCAAAGGTGACTTCATCTGGCTGCATGCCTTTCTTTTGCATTTGGCAAAACAATTTCAGGGCCTCTGCACTCTGGTCATTGACAGTGCAGCCTACAATCATTGCATTCCACGAAATTGCATTGGCATTATTCATTCTATCGAATACTTTGTGTGCATCCTCGAGACACAGACATTTGGCATACATGTCAACAACAGCGTTACCGTCATGTGGCTCAAGACCGGATTTGACAATGTGGGCATGAAGTTGTTTGCCTAGTTGCAGTGCCAATAAGCAGGCACACACGCTAAGAATGCTGGCAATTGTGAACTCATCTAGTCTGATGCCTACATTTAACATTTGTCTGAAGAGTTGGAGGGCTTCGTTGCTAAGCCTTTGCTGGGCATATGCAGCAATCATAGCATTCCATGAAACAGCATTACGTTCAGGCATTTCTCCAAACACTTTGCATGCATCCTCTATATTCACCTCTTTTCCGTACATAGTTATAAGGGAATTGGTAACTGATAAATGCGAACCAAATCCACTTCTGATCAATAAGGCATGGATTTGCTTACCAAGTTGTATTGGTAGCATAGTGCAGGCATTGACAACGCTAGCATATGCGAACTCATTTGGTTTCAGGCCTGCCCAAAGCATTTGAGAAAACAACTCCATGACCTGCCGACCATTGCCATTCTGCGCATATCCTGCAAGCATGGCACTCCATGAGACATTGCTCTTTACAGGCATTTCGTCGAACAATCGGCGTGCGTCTTGAATTCTTTCACATCTGGCAAACCCTGCAATCATGGCATTCCACGAGACAAAGTTTTTTTCAGTCATTTCCTGGAACACTCGGTGTGCATCCTCTATGTTCCTGCATTTAGAATACATATTAACAAGTGCACTACTCACATAAACATTTGATTCAAATCCAGTTTGTATAACCTGTGAATGGATCTGCTTGCCCTCTTCAAAAGGTGGTGGGTTAGCACAGGAACTAAGAACAGTGGAATAGGTGAATTGATCCGGGGTAGTGCCCGCCAACTTCATTTGATAAAACAGTCTCCAGGCTTTGTCCCCGCGTCCATGCCGTGAATATCCAGCCAACATAGCATTCCAAGAAACGAGGTCTCGTTCGGGCATTTTGTCAAACAGTTGCTCTGCATCCTCTAGGGAAGCCATACTTACATACCCTGAAATCATAGTATTCCAAGAGAGGACATTTGGCTGATGCATTTTGTCAAACAGTTTGCATGCATCCTCCATCACCCCGCACTTGGAATACATGTTTATGGCATGATTTCCTAGAAAAATGTCTTGCTGAAGAGCTGTCTTGATGAGATGAGTATGAATCTGCTTTCCCTCTGCTAGGGACTTGATGTTGGCACATTTGTGCAGAAGATGAGCATGCCTATCTGTGTCTGCATCTATGTAAGAAAAACGATTGGAAGTACTAGTACTAAAAGCAATGAAACGAGTGTTTATACTGATGCGACTTCTTCTTATGGAATGAAGGACACCAAACTTCATCTCATTGCGAATACTGAATACAAGACTGCCATAAACAATATACTGTTTAACCAAACATAATCATATAATCTTGTTATTAATAAATGGCAAAATCTTCAAAATCTATGGTTCAGAGAATTGGCTCTGGTAACATATAAACTGCAATATACCATAATCATATGCTAATAGGGACACACCCTTGCCTTTTAAACATCCCACAAAGAATCTAGGCTAACCTATGCCCTAACAGATAGGATTGCTAGCCTCCAGTGCTATGAATACTCCCATCATACTTCACCTAACCCTGTTGAGGTGCTGATAGATTACACACTGCGAGGACACACCATCGTGTTTCCCGAAGCTTGTTGTCGGGTTATTGGGATACGATTTGGTTTTATTGAATTGAACAAATTTTGATTTTGCAATATTTTCATTTTAATCAAATATCAATCCATGGTACTTTGTTGGAAAAAATATAAAATTTTCCATTATTTTCATTTTAATCAATATCAATCCATGGTACTTTGTTGGAAAAAAAAGTATAATTAGTGGGTTAGTTCTGGCACCTTATTATACACTACCAAAGGTAGGTAGGTATAGTGTAATTTTTTTTTGTCAAATAGTATTGACTTTTTATTAGTTGTTTGAAATTGCATAGACTTTTTATTAGTATATTGTAATTTTTTTATTTTTTATTAGTGGTTGGAAATTGCATAAATTATCTAAATTTTAAATATTATAATTATTAAAAAAAAATCTTTATATTATATATAATTAATATATTAAAACATTTTTTTAGAAATTAGAAAAAATGGTTTATAAGAAGTTATATATATTTAAAGTTTTGTAAATAGATCTTCTTTTATCAAACTTTGTATATTAATAATGATAATAATTTATTTTTAAGATTACTATTAGTGTTTAAAAACTTTAGCTCAACAATTTTATTAATCTTTTAAAAAAAAACAAGTGTTATTAACCATTATTATATTAACTAGTGCAAATAATTTCATGGAAAATGGCTAATGCAAATTTAAAAGAAGCAAAATCCTGCTCCTTTCTTAAACACAATCCATTATTGTCCAACAGGCCAAGGCAAACCTGACAAGCTCTTGTTTTGGAAATGTGAATGGGAGCATTAAAACCTACTTTTACAGCTTTCCAACGTTAATGAGAATGAGAGTATCGCTGGATATTTACAGATATAATTTCTAATGCTAGATCAAGCTAAGTCTATCATTTTCTACATCCGATAATTTGGCATCAAGGGTTATGAAATGCTCTGGATTCCACCAACCCTCGCACTCCTCTCCCGGACATTACAAACTGCATACCATGAATTTACGAAGTGGATAACAACAATATATATGTATATATCCAGAAGACATTCATGATCAAGCGCCCTCAATATGCTCGTTGGAATCAACATCACCGTGCTGGGCATCGTGGCATTAGTAGTACCCTATGTGAAATCCCAGAGGAACATGAGGGAAACCATAGTTTCAATGCAGACACATCAAAATTGCGAGTTATGTCTTTTAAGACAGACGCCAACGTCTATGCCCGTCTCTTGCAGCGCTGCACCGAGTCAAAATCCCTGGCAGAGGGAAAGCTGGTTCATGCGCATATGAATATTACTGGATTTCAACCACAACTCTTCATACAAAATAGTCTCGTCAATTTGTATGCCAAATGCGGGAGTATTGTCGATGCGCACCAAATGTTTGACAAAATGCCTGTGAGAACTGTATTCTCGTGGAATTCTTTGCTCTCAGGATATGCAAATTCTGGGAATTTGGAATGCGCTCGCTATTTGTTTGACAGTATGCCTCTGCGAAACCTGTTCTCGTGGAATTTGATGTTAGAAGGCTATGTCAAACATGGAAGCGTTGACATTGCACGCAATCTATTTGATGAAATGCCTGAACGAGATACTGTCTCATGGACTACCATGGTTGCAGGATATTCCCAACATGGATTTGGCGAGGAAGCCCTACAACTCTTCAAACAGATGCTACAGGCAGGGACAAAGCCAAACCAGTTCACTTTCGCTAGCATTCTCAAAGTCTGTGTGACCATGTCTTCTTTGGACCAGGCCAAGCAGGTTCATCTGCAAATCCAGAGAAGTGGGTTTGAGTCCAATGTCTTTGTGGGGAGTACCCTTGTTGATGTATATAACAAATGTGGGAGTATGGAGGATGCACACAAAGTGTTTGACAAAATGCATCAATGTAATGTAGTCTCATGGACTGCCATGATGGCAGGATATGTACAGAATGGGCATGATGAGAAAGCATTGGAATTGTTTTGCCAAATGCAATTGGCAAACACCAGACCGGATCACTTCACGCTTGCCACTGCTCTAAGCGCATGTGCGAGCATAGCAGCGCTTGAACGAGGTAAGCAAATCCATGCCCATCTCATCAAAGTTCGATTAGAGTCACATGTATGTGTGGGTAACACAGTCATTACTATGTATGCAAAATGTGGGAGCATTGCTAATGCGGTGCAGGCATTTGGACAAATGCCTGAACGAGATGGGGTATCATGGACTGCTATGATTGCTGGTTATGCTCAGCATGGGCATGGAAATGAGGCCCTTGAGTTATATGAACAAATGCTACAGGCAGGAAGAAAGCCAGACCATGTTACCTTCGTTGGCATCCTTAATGCATGCAGTCATTCTGGCTTAGTAGATGCAGGCTATCATTATTTTGGTTCCATGAGTCGTGATTATTGCATCTCTCCAAGAGCAGAGCACTATGCTTGCATGATTGACCTTCTTGGCCGCTCTGGATGCGTGGAAGAGGCAGAGATCTTTATCAACAACATGCCTTTTGAACCTGATGCCCACGTGTGGGGGGCATTGCTTGGTGCCTGCAGAATGCATGGTAATGTGGAACTTGCAGCATGTGCCTCTGAGTACCTTTTTGAGTTGGATCCACTGAATCCTGCAACATATGTGCTTTTATCAAATATTTATGCTGAGACTGGAAGGTGGGATGATGTAGCAAGGGTGAGAAAGCTGATGAAAGATAGGGGAGTACAAAAGAAGCCAGGTTGGAGCTGGATTGAGGTTAAGAACAAGGTGCATACCTTCACTGCAGGGGACAGATCACATCCACAAATGTCAGAAATCTATGAGTTCTTGGAGAAGCTTGCTATGAAGATGAAAGACGCAGGGTATATGCCTGACATGAAGTATGTATTGCATGATGTTGAGGAGGAGGATAAGGAATACCACCTATATCACCACAGTGAGAAGCTGGCAATTGCTTTTGGGCTTATCAGCACAGTAACAGGGACACCTATTCAAATTGTTAAAAACATTCGTGTTTGTCATGACTGCCATGTTTCTATCAAGTTTATTTCTCAAATTGTTGGGCGAGAGATTACTGTAAGGGATGCCAATCGCTTTCATCATTTCAAGGATGGCATCTGTTCTTGTAGCGACTATTGGTGATGCAAAGGAAGTTAGCATCGAACATGTAAATTCTTTCACATAGTGCCTTCATGAAAAGAAACTTAGGTTTAACTTCATTACAAAGCACATCACCCATGTTGACTTTGCAGAGTTTCTTCTCTCCAGAAAGAAAACCTTTATATAAATTAAATTACAAAAGTAATCCGTGAAATCCAGAAAGTAGATCATAAGTTAGTTGAAAAAAGGGAATATCTTAACAGAATTGCTCAGCGGAATCTTGTGTAAAACTTCTCTTAGCATCACAAGTCTTTTTCAGAAAGCAATAGGTGAATATAGTCTTTCAGTACTCAATACCTGTGTCACATGTTGTCTTAGAGTTATTCCCTATAGATATAATAATAGGAAATACTTCATCTTTGAGGCGGTTTGCCCAAATGGTTGGGAGGTAGGTCTCGCACTCTCCTCACCCGGGTTCAAATCCTCGATGATACTTTGGCTTATGTCTCTGGACGTCTTGGGATTTGCTAAGTCATAAGTTTCCTACTAGGTGCTAGCTTGTGGGCTGTTGGCACTAGCCTAGGGGTTATAGTGGCAGCCAGCCAGATTTGAACCTTAGCCTCACCTAGGTAATCTCGACCAGTTATCGATTTCCCTAGATCTAAAAAAAATAGGAAATACTTTCTCATAGACTTTGACAAGAACAATATGATACAATGATATGAGCAAAGTAACAATGTGAGGAAGTCTAGATCTTCTAATATTTAATGAGGCAATACACCCTCAAAAGAACACAAAGAAGGCATTGAAAGTAGAAAATTAGCTCATACTATTCCTAGAAGGTGTTGGTCTTAAATAGGGATGGGCCTAAGGCCTACTACATGGGATTGGCGCCTATTTCAAAACATATCATTTGAACAAGAGGAATATTTGGTGGTTATCAAAAGTACAATGATATTATGATGCAGACAGACCCTCAGGTCCCTCAATCAGAATATGGAACGGGCTTTGATGGGCCCAAAAAACTCAATGTCCTTTTCTTCAACAAAATTAACTCTCACAGCACTGTGCTTGGCCTGCAACTTCAATGTCTTTGTGGCAACAGTTCTACACCAATCAGGTCTGCGACAAACCGTTAGCACATAAATAATAACCATCGTATACTCTCTCCGGGTTTATCTCTCAATCTCTCAACAATTTCTAGCACACTTTCCCACTTAGATTCCTCTTATAGACATATGCATGAATATTCAAATACAAAGACAATTCTCATCCTCTCAAAGTCGTAAATACGCAAAGAATAATGTTCATAATCTTATTTGCACTGAGATTTTCTCGTGCAAGCTTCATTATCCAGTCATGGTTGTTAACTAATCCTTCGAGGTTCTCGGAAGTTATGTAATGTTAATTAAAAGTAGATTAAGTAATTTGTTGTTCGTTCAACTACTTGACAGTTGAACTGTCCGCCCAACTACCCCATCTATACATATAAACACATTTTGTATCCATAGTTTTCAGATAAGAAGAAATCTCTGGTGTGTTCTCTGTGTTTTTTCCTCGTCTTGTGTCAATGGTATCAGAGCATGGTTGAGGAAACCCACGTGAGAGGAGAAAACCACCGCGTGAGAGGAGCCCGCGTGGAGGAAACCCGCGTGAGAGAACTGGAGAGGAGAAAATCACTGTGTGAGGGAGCCCGCGTGGAGGAAATCCGCATGAGAGAGTCAAATCCCACGTAGAGAACCTCTTGTTCTGGGAGGATGTGGAATGAATCCGTTGAATAGGCTGAGAAAGAGAGGATCCCACACAGAGGTTGACTGAAGAGGATTCCACACAGAGGCCGAAACCCTGCAGAGCCCGCATTGAAGAGGTCGGGAACCCCTGCATGTTCAAACTGTTGTAGAAAGATGGAGCCGTGGTACATCGTTTGAATTTTTTTCATATTCTAAAACAAGTCTATGATGAAAGTTCGATTTCTAGTTGTTTATGTAATTTCTGAGAACATAATCCTTTAAAATGCATTCATTAATCCCGATAATGGGAGTTGTGCTTTCTGGGAAAGTAAATTATCAGGAGTGGTTTAGAAAAATCAAGCATACTTTGATTTTTAACAATTTGTGGGATGGTATTTGTGAAAATACTGGTGATAACTCAAATGATAGCTCATGTGACAGTGAGCCAGAGGAGCCTACAAATGACAAGGAACTTGCTATCTGGAAGAGCAAGGACAAAAATGTCTATGCTTTGATCGTTGCCTCAATGAGTGAAGAGGTAAGTAGACATATGATTTCTTGTAAAACTGCATTTCAAGCCTTAAAGAAACTCATAGATCTTTATGACTCTCATTCTGAACTTGAAATTATTCAAATAATAATGAAGTTATTCAATTTAGAGATGAAAGATAATGATCCAATGAACCTAGCCTCTGAAATTAGAGATCTTTACCATGATATTAAAGCCACTGGTGTAGAAGTTGATTAACAACTTATAGCTTTTATCAAAGCTCTTTACCCCACTTATTCACACTATCTTGAATCTCTTCAAGCTAGTGAAAAAATGAAAAACTTGACCTTTGATAAACTTGTTGAGAAAATTGCAGAAAGAGAAATATCCTTTGCGAAGAAGGAGTCACTTCCCAATGTTGAAACTCTATGTCTTGCACAGGAAGGGCAAAAGTCCAGTAATGATCATGCTAGACATAATACTAGCAGCAGAGGTCGTGGTAGAAAGCAGTTTAAAGGCAAGGGGGGTAAAAATTATCAAGGTGATAGACAACCTTTTCAGCAACAACACCAAAACAAAGATAAGCAATCTATACAATGCTATAGATGTGGAAAAATGGGCCATACAACTAGTTTTTGCAAAACTCCTTCGGAGAAGATTCATGATAAGAAAGAGCAAAATCAAGATAAACATAAGCAACCACCAGAGAAAGGTAATTCTCTTGAATCTGCACATTATGTTGTCGCACATTGTAATCTTGGCATTGAAGAAGTTTTTAGTACTTCATTTTCTTCTTGGATTGACACTTGGTTATTAGATATTGGAGCCACATGCCATATGACATTTAGAAAAGATTTTTTTGAGACATTCAATGCTAAAATTGATGGAGTAATTTATTTTGCTGATAAGTCACAGTTAAAACCTTTCGGAATTGGTTCAGTTAGACTTAAATTACCAGTATATGTTGATTATATAATCCATGATGTTCTTTATCTACCATAATTAAAAAGAAATTTAATGTATCTTATCCATATAAGAAAGCAAGGCCATTCAATTCATGTGTTTGGTGGCATCGTTGAGATTATAAGAGCTTATGATAATATGATTGTCATTACTGGAGTGGAAGATGATAATCTTTTAAAACTAAATGGTACCTCAATTAATGTTCAGAATTCAACAAATTAGGCTCAGCATAGTGGTAATTTATCTTCCAGTTTGTTATGGCATGCTCAATTTGGTCACATTAATTTTGAGAGTCTCGGGCTTATGAAGCAGAAAGGAATTATATGTCTTCCTACAATTCCAAGACAACTTTCTCAATGTGATGCATGTATTTTAGGCAAACACAATAAATAACCTTTCCATGACTCTATGTCTCGAGCTTCTAGGAAGCTTGGTCTTATTCATTCAGACTTATGTGGGCCCATGCCTATTCCATCTACAAATGGCAATAAACATATGATGAATTTTATTGATGACTATACTAGGATGTGTTGGGTTTATCTATTAAAAGAAAAATCTCAAGCTTTTGATACATTCAGAAATTTTCATTTATGGATTAAAAATGAAACTCAACTCAATATTGGAACTTTTAGAACAGATAATGGTGGTGAATATACATCTTCAGTTTTTGAAAAATATTTGCAGAACAATTGTATCAAACGTCAGACCATTGTTCCTTTTAATCCACAACAATATGGCGTGGTTGAACGAATAAATAGAACTTTGCTAAATATGATCAGATCAATGATATTTTTCAATAATGTCAAATTAATGTTTTGGGGAGAGGCAGTCCTTTGTGTTGTTTACATTAAGAATAGAAGTCCTTCTGTTGCACTTCAAAATAAAACTCCTTATGAAATGTGGCATGGCCATCTTCCAGTTGTCCAACATTTAAGAGTTTTTGGTTCCACCTATTATGCTTTGATTCCTGAACAACTGAGAAATAAATTGGGAGCAAGAAGCAAAAAGTGCATTTTTATGGGATATTCTAATACTTCAAAAGCTTATAGACTTTACAATGAAGCAAACAAAAAAATTGTTGTTTCTAGAGATGTTATATTTCTTGAGTTTGACAATGATGAAATCACTGTTGACAAACAACTTGCTCGACTTGATCAATTTCACTCTAAAAAATTATATCATGAATGGGATAATGAACTTTTAAATCTTGAAGGGGGGATTCATGTTCTAGATCAATCTTTGAAATTTCCTTTGACAACATCAGCTTGTTCTTTTGGTTCTCCTTTAGATAATGTAGAGAATGTGGGAGAAGAAATTATGAATGACAACAAGGAATCAGAACTTGTCCTTGAATTATCTCTTGAAGAACCAGTGCTTGAAGCTGAGGAAACATCACAACAATCAGTACGTAGATCAACAAGGACCAGGACATTTCCAAGAAAATATGATGAGTCTGTCACGGATGTTACTTCAAACTCAGGTAACAGTTTCCAGAGTTCTTTTGATTGTGAATTAATTTTTTCCAATGTTGATGACCCTGCTTCCTTTCAAGAAGCAGTAACTAGTGATGCATGGAAAAGTGCAATGCAAAGAGAGTATGATGCTCTCATAAAAAATGGAACTTGGAGGTTGGTGGACCCTCCATTTAGAATCAAATCTATTGGCTGCAAGTGGGTATGTAAGAACAAATATAAAGCAGATGGCTCTCTTCATAAACACAAAGCAAGACTTGTAGCAAAAGGATATGCTCATAAAGAAGGTGTTGACTACACAAAAACTTTTGCTCCTACTGCAAAATGGGGCACTATTCAAACTTTTTTTTCTTTGGCAGCTTAGAAAGGATGGAAAATTCATCATATGGATGTTAAGACTGCATTCTTGAATGGAGACTTGAAAGATGTATATATGACTCAGCCTTAAAGTTTTACTATCAAAGGTCAAGAGCATAAGGTATGTAAACTGGTAAAATCTTTATATGGCTTGAAGCAAGCACCACGTGCTTGGTATGAAAAATTAATTGAGCATCATCTGAAATTAAACTACAAACATTTCAATCTAGATTATGCAACTCTATTTGTCAAGAAGGTTGGTAAATCAGTTGTATACCTAGTAGTATATGTTGATGATCTACTAATCACAAGAAACAATGATGATTATATAGCATCTGTTAAGAAAAAGCTAAAAAAGGCTTTTGATATGACTGATTTGGGCTTGCTTCATTATTATTTAGGAATTGAAGTAGATCAACAACAGAAATACATTTTTATTTCTCAGAAAAAGTATATTGGAGAGCTATTGAGCAAATTTGGGATGCAGGATTTTAATTTTGTTTATGCTCTGATGGAGCAAAGTCTAACACTTACTTCAAATGAAGGCAACGCATTTGAAGATCCAACAAAGTACGAGAAGCTTGTTGGAAGTTTAATTTATCTTACTACTACTCGTCCTGACATAACCTTTGTTGTAGGAATACTTTCCAGGTTTATGCATCAGCCCTGTGAAGGTCATTGGAACGCAACAAAACGAGTGCTCAAATATTTAAAAGGCACTCAATCAAATGGCATCAAATATTCTAAAGTTTCAAACTTCCATCTCACTGGTTATTCATATTATGATTTTGACGGAGATAAAGAGGATGGAGTGTCTACTTCAAGTTATTTGATGTCTCTTGGATCAACAACGATCACTTGGAGATCACGAAAGAAAACTGTACTTGTTGATTCTACAACTGAAGCCGAATATGTTGCAGCAGCTCAAGCCACAAAAGAAATCATTTGGCTTTGGAAAATACTTGAAGATTTGCAGGAGAAACAAATGAGTTCAACGCCTCTACTTGTTGATAACACTTTTGCAATTCAATTGGCCAAGAATCCCAAATTTCATGATCGAACCAAGCATATCAACACCAAATATCATTTAATTTGACATCATGTTGGGATCCAAACCATTCATCTCAATCATTGTTCCACTTCAGAGCAAATTGCGGACATCTTTACTAAAGCTTTGGGTCGAGAGAAATTTGAAAAGTTTCGAATGATGCTTGGGATGACAAATATCCCTTTGGATTAAGGGGGGAATGCTAACTAATCCTACGAGGTTCTTGGAAGTTATGTAATGTTAATTAAAAGTAGATTAAGTAGTTCATTGTTCGTTCAACTGCTCGACAGCTGAACTATCTTCCCAACTGCCCCATCTATACATATAAACACATTTTGCATCCGCAGTTTTTAGATAAGAAGAAATCTCTGGTGTGTTCTCTGTGTTTTTTCCTCGCCATGTGTCAATGGTGACATCAACAACAACACACAAGGAATAGGCATGGTCATTATTAATGTTCCACTATGTACAACTACGGAACATCGTCGCACTTAACTGCTTTCTCGTCGTTCTAGCATTCGACCTCATCTAACTCATATGCTATCTCTTCCACTAAAAGATTCTAACTATGTTTGTTGACCGGTATTGGCTTCAACGATGTCCCTCAAATCCTCTTGTTATCACGTCAGGCCTTTAGCCATGGCAAACGACCTTCATCCTTAAAGTGTCACTCAACTCATTAACAAGGTGAGAGCCATGTTAGCCTTCCAAGCCTTGTCAATTCCATCTCGACCTCCTTTTCTTCAAGATTCTTCTATTTGTATTCGCTTTCTAACATCTCATTCTACGTATCCCTCTATGCCTATTGTTCTATTCATAATGGAATGTGGTGCCTTTTTGAAGCCATTCATAACTGCTACCATTTGAAGCCATAGCTGTGTTGGGAATTATAGCCTGGATAGGAACTTTTGCACAAGTTTCGTGTGAACATGCGATAAGTAGTTCGAGATATTTTTGAAAAGTAATTCTATTTTGTAATTCACTTTAGTTAAAAAGTGAAAGTTTTATTTTTAGCAATTGAGTCTAAAAAGTGTATTTCAAGCATGCATGACTTAGACTAGGAGTAATCTCATAAATAGATTAGATTTTTGGTCTCAACTAAAACTATAAAGACACGTCAAGATAGAGAGTTCAAACACACAAGAATACATGAACAATTGAGAGAGAGAGAGAGCACATGCAACCAGGAAAGAGATATTTCTAGGGAGCACACAGTTTGAGACAACAATCCATACAGTCATAAGGATAGTATCGTATGGATCCGTACAATCATATGGGTAGGTCTGTATACTGGTACAAACGGGTCGTACAATAGTTTTTTGTTGTTTCTGGTTTTTTCCAGCAAGCTATACCTCTCAGTCAAGCAATACAAGCTTAGTTCGAGGTGATTTTGATAACCGTGCAACTACACGTTTTAAGCAGCTTGTGGAGGTTTCCTTGTAAATTTTTTCGAATTAATGAAAAGCTATTTTTGGAGTAATTACCTGTTTTCTGTGAAATTGAATTTCTTTCGCTATTTAATTTCCAACTATTATGTGATTAATGCTATGGTTTGAAATTTATTTCTACATTAATTAAATTCAACAATCTACTAGTTTGATTGAATTCATAAGGACTTTAGTCACCTAGGGGCTTGTGATTTTCACATGGTATTAGAGATTATTTCTCTTATTGAGATTCTCTAGGATTTGCAGCAGTAAATCAAATGTGGGGAAGAAGGATCAACAGTGAGAGTGTTTGTGTAGTAGATTTCAAAGATGGCATCAGCTAGCCTCAAGTTTGAGGATAGATTGGATGGTGCCTCGAATTTCTTGTCATGGAAAGTGAGGGTTACACTCTTACTGGAAAAGAATGATCTCTAGTATTTTTTCAAGGACATTGTTGCTACTATGCCTACAAATCCGCAAAAGTTGATAGCTCGAAACAAGAGGGAAGTGAAGGCCAAGCATATGATCTTGGATGCCACAAAGGATCACTTAATCTATCATGTATCCAAGAAGAAGACAACGAAGGAGATGTTTGATGCCCTGGTTAGTCTCTATTAGAGTCGGAACATAAACAGGAAAATGATATTGTGGAACAAACTCAGATCCATAGTGATGACCGGATCAGACACAGTCATCAGTTACCTTGAAAATCACATAGATTCATGATCAACTTGTACCAATTGGGGAGAAGGTCGAAGATGCAGAGGTAGTGAACATGGCACTGAATGTATTATCGGCTTCATGGGAACCATTTGTCAAAGGTATTTGCACTCGGGAAAAGATTTGAGATGACGATATCCGAGGAGAGAATCGGATGGAGTCAAAGGCCGACAAGAAGGATGGTTATGAGAACCTAACTCTATTTGGTCAGTCAAATAAGGGTAGAGGTAAAGGACCCGACAAGGGTAAGGGAAAGAGTGAAGATTCAACCTCATAGCTAGGAAAGAAGGACTTCAGTAAAATCAAGTGCTTTAGTTGTCATAAGCACGATCATTATGCATCACAGTGTCCAAATAAGAAGGGTAAAGGGAAGCAACAACGAAAGTAGGTAGAAACCTCTGTAGAAACTCGAATGAACGAGTTTGTTGTCAAGTTCGAGAAGGATTTGTTGTTGGTATCTTGCCTTTATAACAACATGATTCCAAGGAATGCGTGGTATGTGGATAGTGGGGCATCTCGACATGTGGCATCATCTCGACAATTTTTTTATAATCTAAAAAAGGGTATTTTTCCTTTCTACCAGCACAATTCCAATGAATACGTGGTATGTGGATAGTGGGGCATCTCAACATATGGCATCATCTCAACAATTGTTTTCTAGTCTGAAGAAGCGGGACTCGGGAGTATGTATTGAGCTTGGTGATGATGCCAAGTACCCAGTAACAAGAGTTGGTATTATTCTCTTCCAACTCGAGCTAGGTAATTCTTTAGATTTTGGCAATGTCTTGCTTGTACCATGACTTAGGAAGAATTTGCTTTCAATTTCGGTCATGGAAGATAAGGGCTTTGCAATGGAGTTCAAGAAGTAGCAATTCCTTGTCAAACCAAAGGAATCTAGCTCAGATACAACTCAGGTGACAAGGGTTAGAGACGGTAATTTATACAAGTTGTATGGTGAACCTGTTCAAGCCTTGGTGCATAACAATGACAACTTGTGCAAGTTGTGGCACAAGAGGATGGGGCACCTACATCATAGTGAGTTTCCTATTCTGAGGGAGATATTCACGGGTCTTCCAAAATTTAGTATTGAGCAACATGGTGTATGTAGAGGGTGCACGCTTGACAAGCATGCTAAGGCTACTTTTCCGAGCAGTGAGCATAGGTCTAAGGGGATTCTAGACCTAGTAAATTCGGATGTTTGTGGAACGATGTCAGTAGCATCAATCACAGGAAGCATGTATTATGTTTCCTTTATTGATGATTTATCTCGTTGTAAGGTACCGGGTCTATTATATTAGTAGAAAGGAGAAATAATGCAAAGAATAACATTGTAATAAACATAGTTACCAACTTAATGAGAACTGTGACCTCAAAACGAGAACTCTGGCCCAAAAAACCCATATTTTTGCATAAAAAACATCAAAATCAACCCCCAAATCAAAAAGTGGTGCTACCGGTAGCACCATTTTTTAAAAC
>ML786411.1:249994-269120 GCA_009831015.1 Picea engelmannii | reverse complement strand
GAAAAATTGAAAATATCAAAAATCATCTAAAAACGGAGAGGGGGTGCTACCGGTAGCACCATTTTTAAAAACGAGGTAAAAAATTGGACCCCCCAAAAAATGAGAACTCTGGAGAGTTCTCATTAAGTTGGTAACTATGTTAATAGAAACAGAATACGGAAATACTACAAAGATAACAACAGAACAACAAATTATATGGAACCACAACACCATAATTATACCTTTATTGATAGGAAACAATGTTCACTTGCCTCTTCGAGGGGGAAACCTCTGGCATAGCATAGCTCTATTACAATAATTCGTCAAGACAAAACTTTTCATACCCTCTACTCCTATTTATACTAAATCTATCTATCCAAAAGAACAATCTAGAGGAAGATCCTTCTAGAAGCGGAAGCTTCTATTAGGTCTTCTTACATTTGACTTATTCTTCCTTATTTCTAGGCCTTATTAATATTGGTCTTTATTACATGGAAATATATTATTCTACCTACATGAGCAGTTAGGAAGGTTAGGTCCCTAACATGTTCGTCCCCTTAAAAACAACCTTGTTCTCAAGGCTTGAGATGAGGAAATTGTTGCAGAATGGTAGTTGGTTCCCAAGTGGCATCCGTTGGAGTTGTATCTTTCCACTAGACTAACACTTCATTGATGGTGCACTAACAAAGACGATGTTCATGCTGGTCCAAAACTGCTTGTGGCTGCAACCAGATGGAGCCTTCTTCATCCAACTCGGGAAGGCTGGTTTGAGTTTGACACTTAGTTTCAATCACCTTCTTTAAGCAGGAGACATGAAAAAAAATATGGAGTTTAGAATGACTGGGAATATCTAGCTGATAGGTTGCCTGTCCCACACACTTGAGAACAATATAAGGACCATAAAATTTGGGCACTAGTTTCTGACAATGGTCAGCCTTGACTGAAGTTTGCTTATAAGGTTGCAGTCGAAGAAACACTTGGTCTCCTTCAGTAAATTGGCGTTCAAAGCGATCTTGATCTTCCTGTTGCTTCATGTGATCCTGGGCCATGACCAAATTCGCTTTGAGGGTGCGGAGAATAGCCTCTCAAACTGTAAGTGTTTGTTCAACCGCTTGAACCTTCAAGAAACCTGGCAAGTATGAGAGAACTAAAGGTGGATTTTGTCCATATACTGCTTCAAAAGGAGTCATGCGGGTAGTTGTATGGTAAGAAGTGTTGTACCACCATTCAACGAGTGGTAACCATTGAGCCCAATGATTTTTCCTTTCAAATGCAAAACACCTCAAATATGTTTCCAAACACTTGTTGACAACTTCAGTTTGACCATCAATCTTGGGGATGATAAGTTGTGCTGAGATGCAATTGGGTGATATGTAGCCTGAACATTTCTTGTCAAAAAATGATGATGAAAGTGGGATTTCGATCAGAAACAATAGAATGAGGCATGCCATGAAGCTTAAAGACCGGATCCATGAAAAATTGAGCCACAGTGGAGGCGGTAAATGGGTGTTGAAGAGCGCAGAAATGAGCATACTTGGAAAGACGATCAACGACCACCATGATGACTGACTTATTGCCCGATTTAGGTAAACCCACGATAAAATCCATGGAGATATCCCTTCAAATAGTAGGTGGAATCAAAAGCAGTTGTGGTGTGCCAGGAGGTTTGATTGTTTCTCCCTTGTTGCGTTGACAAACATCACATTCCGCCACAAAATTGTGAACGTCCTATTTCATACTGTTAGGGTCCTAACCCGCACATAGGTAGAACAATATATTCAGATGTAATAAAGGTCAATATTAATAAGGCCTTTCAATAAAATAGAATAAGGCAGATGTAAGAAGACCTAATAGAAGCTTCTACTTCTAAAAGGATCTTCCTCCAGATGCTTCTTTTTAGTATAAATAGGAGTCGAGGGTATGAGAACCCTAGCTTGGATATTATTGTAATAGAGCTCTGCTCAACTAGAGGTTGCCCCCTCGAAGAGGCCCGTGAACATTGCTTTCAAATTCAAAGTGTTATTTCTGTTATTATTCTCATATCATTTTAGTGCTATTGTGGTGAATGTTCTGGTTATATTGTTGTTATTCTACCATTTCTAGTGTTTTATTTATGTTCTGCATACATTTTATATCTAGTATATTACAAGTGGTATCAGAGCACTTTCCTCGGCAGAAAGTGTGGGTTAATTTTTTTTTTCAGGGTAGAGACGTATTCTGACGTCTTTAAGCCATAGAGATCTGTCGTTACGTGCATAAACCCGCGGTTGACGGATTCATACACGCAGGAAATACAAGTGCTACTTAAACGCACATCTGTTGGCCACCCTTGTAACCCCTGTTGGTACCCCTTCGAGTGGTAGCGCATCAGACAACACATGTGTACAGATCGACCTAGATTACCTAAAGCCCTCTTTAGATAAACCGATCGGTCACCTGACTGCTATAGTGTCACCGATAACAACACTCGAGAAGATACTCTCTAGTACCTGGGTAGTCGGGTAGTATGGCTAAGGGTACAGCCTATCCTTCTTAGTTAGTGCCTTGATATATTGGGCTGAGTACTACTGTTGGACCCCGCACGTATATCAGAGAGTTATAGCACAGGGCAAACCCTTGTCTGTAGAACCCTTGAATACCTAACCCTTGGGGACAGAAACATAAACAAATTGAAACAGACAAGATCTATTACCATGCAATTGTGTTCGGGTTGCCAAGTAAATACACATTTATTTCTGGTTAAGCATTTGGGAATTTCCTCTTTACAGTATTCTTCAGACCGGAGTATAACTCCGCAGGTGTAAAAAAAAAAAATCTGGAAAATTTTTCACCATTATTTGAGACCTATTCCATTGGATTCATCTCTTTGCCCTTATCACATTCATCCATATCATTTTTCGGCAAAAATTTTTACCCCGCCCACCCTCATCGAGACCCAACAAGAAGTGAAACAACTCAGTGCCTATGTTGTCGCCATCAATACAACCATGCAGTCCTCAATGGAGGAAATCAAACAAGACCTCACCACCCAACTTGAATCAGTATTTTTGGCACTCTGCACCAAACTGCATATCCCTACAAATAACCCTTCCTATTCCTCACCTCCACATACTTAAGGTGACCATTCCTCTCATTCCCATAACTTTCAGAACCATCACTTTCAACGTGACCTACGCCTTCCACGGGTGGATGTGACCAAATTTGATGGCTCGGACCCCACTGGTTGGGTAACCCAAATGGAACATTATTTCTCTTTATACGACATTATAGATGACTTGGCCAAACTCTGGTATGGTGTTCTCCATATAGATCAAGAACGTTGGCAATGGTGGCAATGGAGAAAAACTTCTCGTCAAGGGTATATTGCTTGGACACACTTTGTGGCAAAGCTTTATGAATGCTTTGAAACTGACACCAACCATTTGGGCCATTTGAAAAAGTTGAAACAATTAGGAACAGTGGAAGACTTTATAGCTTCCTTTGAGCACCTGGATTTTAGAACAGAGGGCATGTCTGATGCCTTTTTCCAAGAGTGTTTTATCAGTGGCCTCAAGGATGAGATTCAGGCCCATGTCCTCATGGCTAAGCCTCAGATTTGGGTGGAGGCTACTAAAAGAGCTAAAGAAGCACAGCAGGTTGTATCTTCTCAAAACCGAAAACCCTTCTTTATCCCTCGCCCTAAACCAGTAAATCCCACTACTCCCTCTACTCCACTCAAGATCCAAAAATTGACCAGGGTTGAAATGGCTGAACGCCAACTCAAAGGACTTTTTTATAACTGTGATGACAAATATTTCCTGGGCCACAAGTGTAAAGAACAAAAGTTTTTTATGGCCATCTCTGAGGATATTTCGGAAGAGGATGTAGAAACTCCCCTTGTGTCTAAGTCACCTGAATCCACTGACATAACCCCTCCCTATGACCCTCCCGAAGTAGAATCGATCATTTCCCTCAATGCTCTCACTAGCTTCTCTGCTCCCCAAACTTTCAAGTTAATCAGTTACATCAAGCATCGGAAGGTCATCATTTTGGTTGATAGTGGCAGAACCCATAATTTTATTCATCGCCTCATTGCCCAAGAAACTCATTGCTACATCCATGCCGTCAATAATTTCCAAATCATGATTTCCAATGGTGGTTCCATGAAATGTGGAGGGCGTTGTGAAAATGTGTGTCTCCAAATTGGTCGCTACCACCTGAAATCCCATATGTTTGCTATCGACATGGGAGGTTGTGACATTGTGTTGGGTGCAGACTGGCTAAGGACTTTGAGTCCCATTCTCATGGATTTTAAAGACTTAACCATGCAATTCTACTAGGAGGGCCACCAATATAAGTTCCAAGGCATCATCATTGGTTCACCTGATATCATTAGTTCCCATCGCATGGAAAAGCTGCTCAAAAAAGGTCATTCTGGTGTTATCGCCCAACTCCATGCCATACAAGCAACAAAGACAACCTCGGTCCCGCAAGACCTCCAAGACATCCTTTCTAAACATCAATTTGTCTTTTCCACTCCCCAAGGACTCCCTCATTCCCGTGGTTTTCATGATCATTCCATTCCCCTTGTACTCGGAAGCCTTCCTCCCAATATCCGTCTGTATCATCACCCCTTTTCCCAAAAAAATGAAATTGAGAAAATGGTCCAGGAACTCCTTAATGCAGGCGTTATCCGCCCTAGTACGAGCCCCTACTCTTCTCCTGTGGTCATGGTCCTGAAGAAATAAGGTTCTTGGTGAATGTGTCTTGACTTTCGTGCCCTCAACAAACTTACCATCAAAGACAAATTCCCCATTACTGTCATTGATGACCTCCTGGATGAATTGAGTGGTGCCCAATTCTTCACTAAACTAGATCTTTGTTCGGGCTACCACTAGATACGTATGAAAGAGGCAGACATTCCCAAGACTGCCTTTATAACTCATGAGGGCCACTATGAGTTTTTGGTCATGCCCTTTGGCTTGTGTAATGCCCCCTCCACCTTCCAAAGCCTCATGAATCATGTCTTTCGTCCTTTTCTCCTCCATTTTTTCTTAGTTTTCTTTGATGATATCCTCATCTATATCAAAACCTGGACAGACCATCTTGCTCATGTGGATCGAGTTCTCCATCTACTCTCTCAGCACCAACTTTTCCTGAAACAGTCTAAATGTGCTTTTGGCGCCTTAGAAGTAGAATACTTGGGTCATATGGTTGGCAAGGATGGCGTCAGGGTGGATCCTAAAAATATTGAAGCTATGCAAGAATGGCCTCACCCAAAAACTCTTAAGAGCTTGCAAGGATTTCTGGGCTTAACAGGGTATTATCACAAGTTTGTTAAGAATTATGGGAAAATTGCAACATCTCTCACTGCTCTCCTAAAAAAGAACTCTTTCACTTGGACTCCAGCCGCTGCTCAAGCTTTTCAAACCTTGAAGATGGCCATGTGCACCACTCCAGTCCTCGCCCTTCCCGATTTCACAAAGACATTTGTGTTGGAATGTGATGCCTCAGGGAAAGGAATTGGTGTTGTCCTTATGCAAGAGGGTCAACCTTTGGCCTTTACCAGCAAGAAACTATCTTAAAGAAATCTGGGCAAATCCATCTATGAAAAGGAAATGTTGGCTATTTTGCATGTCATTGGTCTGTGGCACCCTTATCTATTGGGGCAACGTTTCCAAATTAAGACAGACCATCAAAGCCTCAAGTATTTTCTGGAACAACGAATTTCCTCCCCAGAACAACAAAAATGGGTGACTAAGCTCTTTGGATATGATTATGAGATCATTTTCAAGAAAGAAAAAGACAATGTGGTTGCGGATGCACTTTCCCAAAAATATGAAGATGAAGGATCCCTTTTTTCTCTTTCATTCATTGTACCAGATTGGCTCCAAGCCATTCGCCAGGAATGGCTACAAGATCCCAAAAGTTCACAGTTGATCCAACAATTGCAGTCCAATGCTCCAGCTTCCCCAGGGTACTCTTGGCTCCATGATGAACTTCGATACAAAGGTCGTTTGTATTTAAGTAAACAATCAAATCTTAAATCCACAGTACTTTATGAGCTTCATGCTACACCCACAGTAGGGCACTCCGGGTTCACCAAAACCTATGACAGGGTCAAACGTTCCTTTTTCTGGGATGGTATGAAACATGACATTAGTAATTTTGTCGTTGCATGTGATGTGTGTCAAAGAAACAAGGAAGAAATAGTCAAATCTCTGGGAACACTACAATCGCTCTCGATTCCACCTGCTATTTAGAAGGATATCTCTATGGATTTTATTACCGGCTTACCCAAATCGGGAAATAAATCAGTCATCATGGTGGTTGTTGATCGTCTTTCCAAGTATGCTCATTTATGCGCCCTTCAACACCCGTTTACAGCATCCACAGTGGCTCAAATTTTCATGGATCAGGTCTTCAAGCTTCATGGCATGCCACACTCTATTGTTTATGATCGCGACCCAACTTCCACAAGCAATTTTTGGCAAGAACTGTTCAAGATACAAGGCACCGAATTGCATCTTAGCACAACTTATCATCCCCAGAATGATGGCCAAACGGAAGTTGTTAACAAGTGTTTTGAAACATATTTGAGGTGTTTTTCCTCGAAAAAGCAAAATCAGTGGGCTCAATGGTTACCCCTAGTTGAATGGCGGTACAACACTTCATACCATACAGCTACATGCATGACTCCTTTTGAAGCGGTATATGGACAAAAGCCACCTTTAGTTCTCTCATACTTATCGGGTGCCTCGAAGGTCCAGGCGGTTGACCTAACACTTACAGCTCAAGAGGCTATTCTCCATACCCTCAAAGAGAATTTGGTCATGGCACAGAATTGCATGAAGCAACAAGCAGATCAAGGTCGCTCTGAACGTCAATTTGCAGAAGGGGATCAGGTGTTTCTTCGACTGCAACCTTACAAGCAAACTTCCCTCAAGGCCGAGCATTTTCATAAGCTAGCGCCCAAATTTTATAGTCCTTATACCGTTCTCAAGCATGTGGGACAAGTAGCCTATCCGTTAGCTTTGCCCATCCATTCAAAACTACATCATGTTTTTCATGTTTCATGCTTAAAGAAGGTGATTGGAGCTAAGTGACAAATTCAAACCAACCTTCCAGAGTTAGCTGAAGAAGGATCCATTTGGATACAGCCAGAAGCAGTTTTGGACCAGTGTGAGCATCGCCTACGTCAGAGAACCATCAAGGAAGTGCTAGTCCAGTGGAAAGATACAACTCCAGCAGATGCCACTTGGGAACCAGCTACCATTCTGCAACAATTTCTTCATCTCAAGACTTGAGGACAAGGTTGTTTTTAAGGGGGAAAACATGTTAGGGTCCTAACCTGCACATAGGTAGAAAAATATACGGATGTAATAAATGTCAATATTAATAAGGCCTTTCAATAAAATAGAATAAGGTGGATGTAAGAAGACCTAATAGAAGCTTTCACTTCTAGAAGGATCTTCCTCTAGATGCTTCTTTTTAGTATAAATAGGAGTCGAGGGTATGAGAACCCTAGCTTGGATATTATTGTAATAGAGCTCTGCTCAACTGAAGGTTTCCCCCTCGAAGAGGCCCATGAACATTGCTTTCAGATTCAAAGTGTTATTTATGTTATTATTCTCATATCATTTCAGTGTTATTGTGGTGAATGTTCTGGTTATATTGTTTTTATTATGCCATTTCTAGAATTTTATTTTTGTTCTTCATACATTTTATATCCAGTATATTACACATACCACCCCATAAAAAAATAATGTTTGACCCGATCATAGGTTTTGGTAAACCCAGAGTGTCCAGTTGTGGGTGTAGCATGAAGCTTGAAAAGTACCATGGATTTAAGTTGTGATTGTTTACTTAAATACAAACGGCCTTTGTAGCGAAGCTCATCATTGTGCTAAGAGTACCATGGGGAAATGGGAGAATCGGTCTACAATTGTTGGATCAGATGTGAATTTTTGTGATCTTGTAGCCATTCCTCGCGAATAGCTTGGAGCCAATCTGGTACAATGAAGGAGAGGGAAAAAAGGGACCCTTCATCTTCATATTTTTTTGAAATATTAGCAACCACATTGTCTTTTTCTTTCTTGTAAATGATCGCATAATCATATCCAAAGAGTTTAGTCACCCATTTTTGTTGCTCCGGGGAGGAAGGGCGTTGTTCCAGAAAATACTTGAGGCTTTGATGATATGTCTTAATTTGGAAGAGTTTACCCAATAGATAAGGGCACCAGAGATACATTGCATGCAGAATAGCCAACATTTCATTTTCATATATTGATTGGCCCAAATGTCGCTCTGACAGTTGTTTGTTGGTAAAGTCCAAAGGCCAACCATCTTGCATAAGGAATTCTCTAATTCCTCTCTCGGAAGCATCACATTCAAGGACAAAGGTCTTTTTGAAATCAGGAAGTGCCAGGACTGGAGTGATGAACATGGTCACCTTCAAGGCTTGAAAGGCCTAATCAGTTTTGGGAGTCGAAGTGAGAGAATTCTTTTTAAGGAGAGCAGTGAGAGGTGCCGCAATATTTCCATAATTCTTAACAAACTTGTGATAATATCCTGTTAAACCCAGAAATCCATGCAAGCTTTTGAGAGTCTTTGGGAGAGGCCAATCCTGCATAGCTTCAATCTTCTTAGGATCCACCCTGAAACCTGTTTTGCCAATAATATGACCCAAGTACTCGACATCTGAGGCTCCAAAATCACATTTAGATTGTTTGAGGAAAATTTGATGCTGAGAGAGTAGATGTAGAACTCAATCCACATGAGCAAGATGGGTTTTCCAATTTTTACTATAGATGAGGATATCATCAAAGAAAACTAAGACAAAATGATGGAGAAAAGGACGGAAGACATGATTCATGAGGCTTTGGAAAGTGGAGGGAGCATTACACAAGATAAAGGGAATGACTAAAAACTCATAGTGACCCTCATGAGTTCGCAATGCAGTCTTAGGAATGTCTGCCTCGTTCATATATATCTGGTGGTACTCAGAACGAAGATCAAGTTTAGTAAAGAACTAGGCACCACTCAATTCATCCCAGAGGTCATCAATGACAGGAATGAGAAATTTTTCTTTGATGGTGAGTTTTTTTAGGGCACGAAAGTCAAGACAAATGCGCCAAGAGCCTTCTTTCTTAAGGACCATGGCCACGGGAGAAGAGTAGGGGCTCGTAGTAGGATGGATAACACCTGTGGTGAGAAATTCTTGAACAATTTTCACAATTTCATTTTAATGTGAAAAATGATGGCGATATGGATGAACATTGGGAGGAAGGATGTCAGGGACAAGGGGAATGTAATGATCATGAACACTACGGGAAGGAGGAAGTCCCTGGGGAGTGGAAAAAATAGCTTGATGTTTGGAGAGGATGGATTGGAGGTCTTGTGACAAAGAGTGTGTCTCAGTGGCATGAATGGCATGGAGTTGGGAAATAATGCCAGAATGACCTTTTTTGAGGAGCTTTTCCATCCAATGGGAACTGATGATCTCCGAGGAACCAACGATGATTCCTTGAAACTTATATTTTTGGCCCTCCTAGTTGAATTGAATGGTTAATTCCTTAAAATCCATGAGAATGGGACCCAGAGTTCTTATCCATTTGACACCCAACACAATGTCACAACCTCCCATGTCGATAGAAAACATATGAGATTTCATGTGGTACTGACCAATTTGGAGACACACATTTTCACAATGCCCCCCACATTTCATGGAACCTCCATTGGCAATCATAATTTGAAAATTATTGACTCCACGAATATAGTATTAGTTTCTTGGGCAATGCAGCGATAAATAAAATTATGGGTGCTTCCACTGTCAACAAGGATAATGACCTTCTAATGCTTAATGTAACCAATTAGCTTGAGGGTTTGGGGAGCATAGAATCCAGTGAGAGCATTCAGGGAAATGATCGATTCAACTTCGAGAGGGTTGGAGGGTGGGGTCATGCTAGTGGATTCGGGTGACTCGACCACAGGGGGGGCCTCGATATCGTCCTCCGAAACATCCTCAGAGATGGCCATAAAAATATTGTGTTACTTACACTTATGTACAAGAAAATATTTTTCATCGCAACTATAACAAAGGCCTTTGAGTTGGTGTTCAGCCATTTATGCCCTCGTCAATTTATGGATCTTTAGTGGAGTGGAAGGAGGAGTGAGAGTGGTTGGTTTAGGGTGAGGAATAAAGGAGGTTTTTTGGTTTGAGAAGAGACAACTGGATGTGCTTCCTTAGCTCTTTTATTATCTTCCATCTAACTTTGAGGTCGATCCATGAGGATATGGGCACAAATCTCATCCTTGAGACCACTGATAAAACATTCTCGTAAAAAAGCATCAGACATGCCCTCTGTACGGAAAGCCAATCGCTCAAAAGAAGCTATAAAGTTTTCCAATGTGCTATATTGTTTCAACTTTGTCAAATGGCCTAAATGGTTGGTGTCAGTTTCAAAGCGTTCATCAAGTTCTGCCACAAATTGTGTCCAAGCCACATACCCTTGGCAAGCATTTTTTCTCCATTGCCACCATTGCCAACGTTCTTGATCTAGATGGAGAACACCATACTGGAGTTTGGTCAACTCATTTGTAATGACATACAAAGAGAAATAATTTTCCATTTAAGTTAACCATCCATTGGGATATGAGCCATCAAATTTGTTCAAACCTCGCACCGAAGGCATAGGTCATGTTGAAAGTGATGGGGCTGAAAATTATGGGAATTAGAGGAAGTTTCACCTTCGGATTGCAAAGGTGGGCTAGAGGAGGGAAGATCTGCAGGGATATTCAGCTTGGTGAAAATCGTGTTAGTGAAGGATGCAAGCTAGGTAGTGAGGTCTGGTTTGATGGTTTCCATTTTTGCATCTATGGAGGAATGCATTTTTTTATTGATGGTGGCAATATTGGCACTGAGCTATCACACTTCTTGTTGGGTCTTTGTGAAAGTATAGGACAAGGAATTGAAGCAGGCTTCCAAGTCTTGGCTACAGGTGTGGGCCATGATGAAGAGGGAAAATGAAAAGGGATGGGTGGGACCACATAGAAAATGGGTTATGAGTGAAGGGTATCATGACGATCAGGGCGAAGAGGGGAATCCAATAAAGTAAGGCCCAAATAAGAGTGTCAGAAGGGGGTCGAGTCTACAGGAAAAAAAAATGGTTGAAAAATGATAGGTATGACTTCGATAAGGGTGAAGAGAGGAATCCAATGGGATAGGGCTCAAATAATGGTGCCAACGAGATCTAGACTTTTTTTTTATACTCTTGTGGAGTTATACTCTGAGCTGAAGAATATTGCAGTGTTGAAATGCCCAAATTCTTAACAGGAAGAAATATGTAGTAATTTCGCAACTAGAATGCAGGAGGCACAGTTGCGCGGCAATAGGTCTTCTCTGTTATGTTTTTGTTTCCTTCCCAAGGGTTAGGGTATTCAAGGGTTCTACAGACAAGAGTTTTCCCTATGTTATAGCTCTCTAATATACGTGCGGGGTCCAACAATAGTACTTGACCCAATATCTCAAGGAACCAACTAAGGAGGCTAGACCATTCCCTTAGCCATAGTACCCGACTACTCAGGTACTAGAGAGTATCTTCCCGAGTGTTGTTCTCGGTGGCACTATAGCAATCAGGCAACCAATCAGTTTATCGATAGAGGGCTTCAGAAGATCTAGGTCGATCTGTATACAGGTGTTGTCTGATGTGCTACCACTCGAAGGGGTATCAACAGGAGTTACAAGGGTGGCCAAAAGATGTGTGCTTAAGTACCACTTGTATTTCCTTCTGGTATTACTCCCCGACCGCAGGTTTATGCACGTGACGACAAAGCTCTGTAGCTTTAAGACATTGGAATACGTCTCTACCCTGAAAAAAAATTAACCCACACTTTTCTATCGAGGAAAGTGCTATGATACCACTTGTAAGGTACCAGGTCTATTATATTAGAAAAAGGAGAAATAATGCAGATAACAACACTATAATAGCAACAGAATACAGAAATACTGCAGAGATAACAGCGGAACAACAAATTATACGGAACCACAACACTAGACCTATACCTTTATTGATAGGTAAAAATGTTCACTTTCCTCTTCGAGGGGGCAACATCCAGCAAAGAAGAGATCTATTACAATAATTCTTCAAGACAAAACTTCTCATACCCTCTACTCCTATTTATACTAAATCTATCTATCCAAAAGAACAATCTAGAGGAAGATATTTCTAAAAGCGGAAGCTTTTATTATGTCTTATTACATTCGACTTATACTTCCTTATGCTAGGATTTAATAATATTTGGCTTTATTACATGGAAATATATTATTCTACCTACGTGAGGGGTTAGGAAGGTTAGGTCCCTAACACTCGCAATACTTGGATCTACTTCTTAAAGACCGAGGATGAGGTCTTTAGCAAGTTTCAAGAGTTCAAATTTCTAGTTGAAAACTGGATGGGGAAGAAGATCAAAGTCTTGAGATCGGACAATGGGGGAGAGTATACCTCCAAGGAGTTCGAGGGTTTCTGCAAGGAGGCAGAAATCAAGAAGGCGCTGACAGTTTTGTACAACCCACAACATAATGGGGTTGTAGAGTGAACGAATCGATCCATCATAGGGGTTGCTAAGGCCATGATACATGACCAAGACTTACCCATGTTTCTTTGGGCAGAGGCATGTAATACAACAATATACATCCAAAATAGATGTCCTCACAAGATCTTGGAGGAAAAGAAACTAGAGGAGGCATTCATTGGTGTGAAGTCAGAAGTGAGTCATTTATGCCTCTTTGGTTGTCCAATTTATATCCATGTACCGGTAGAGAAAGGGACCAAGTTGAATCCCTCCAACAAGAAAATCTTGTTTGTGGGTTACAATGAGACTTCAAAGGCTTACATGGCCTATATTCTAGAGTATAGAAATAGAGTAGTAAGGAGGGATGTAAAGTTTGAGAAAAACCTTACATCCAAGAGTCTCATGAGCCTACTCTAGTGGTAGAGGATGAGGAGAAAGAAACTATGAAGGTTGATTTGGGGTCACCAATGATTTCCAAGGCAGTATAGTAGCCTTCATATGAATAGGAGGAGACATGAGCCCCTCCCACTTCTGTCAGGAGACCTCATTAGTTCAGTGAAACATTGAGGGATGTTCAAGAGCATGTTGAGACTCCTAGGAGCACATTTAGAGAGAGAAAACCTTCGAAGAAGTTTCCAAACTATATGGCATTGATTATAAACATTCTAGATTATGTGCCTTCCAATTTTCAAGAGGAAACATTACAATAGGTATGGGGGGATTCCATGGTGGAGGATTACACCTCCATCACGAAGAATGATGTTTGGGACATAGTGCCAAAACTAGAGGGGAAGTCAGTTGTGAGTTCCAAGTGGCTCTACTAGATCAAGCATGCAACATATGGCAACATTGAGAAATTTAAAGCGAGGTTTGTGGTGAGAGGGAGTGGACTACGAGGAGACTTTTTCTCAAGTCGCAAGGTACACTTCCATTAGAGCAGTTGTGACCATGGTTTAATTTATGGAATGAAGGATACATCAAATGGATGTGAAGACAATTTTTCTTAGTGGGATCATTGAGGAAGAACTGTACATAGAGCAACCTTGGGGATTTGAGGTAAGTGAGAAGGAGTCTTATGTGTGCATTCTTAAGAAAGCCTTGTATGGACTCAAGTAGGCCCTCAGAGCATGGTATTCCTAGATTGTTGGATATCTACAAAGTATGGGATTCACCAAAAGCGAAACAATTCTTAACTTATATCATATATTTGTTGGCACTGATCTGTTTGTTTTGGTGTTGTATGTAGAACATAGTTACCAACTTAACGAGAACTCTACAAAGTTCTCGTTTTTTGGGGGTTCAATTTTTTACCCCATTTTTAAAAATGGTGCTACCCGTAGCACCCCCCTCCATTTTTGGTGGTTTTTTGATATTTTAAAATTTCCAATCCACAATGTTTCCACATTATTTTTTTAAATGTTTATTTTTCATCTATTTTCATTTTTTTCTAAAATTTTTTCTTATTCAACGGTGTTTTTAGTCATTTTTTCATGCTTCTTTCAATCTTAAAAATATTTTTTACCATTTATTTTTTTGAAGTTACAATTTTTCATAAAATTTTGTCTCCTTAATTAATTTATTGTTCCGCACTTTTAAAATATAGTGAAAAACATCATTTTTAACACATTGTTTACCTTTACTTCAATACATCGAAAAAAAATTGTAGTTAAATAACATTATTTTTGAATATTTAGCAAAAAAATACACATTTTATAGTCATATTTAATTAAAAAACCTATACATTTTGGTACATATTCCTTAAAATAACATGTCAAATAAAACATTTTTATGGACATAATCGAAAAAAAAAAGTCAAAAATTTATACATTTGAAGTAAAAAATGACAACATTTAATAAAAAAAATTCAATATATAGTGATTCACATACAAGTAAAACGTAAAAATAAAAAATAAAAAAATAGAGAGATTCATCACAAAACAACAATAGATGCATCTTTATTCTTATTTTAAAATCTGAAAAACAAAACATTACAATTATAGATCATCAAAAATTTGCAAAATTGAGCATCATCTTAAAAGACATCTTAAAACTAATCAACAATATCATATGTCACAAATTCATCATTCTCAACAGACACATTATCATCTTCTTCGACATCATTTTGTACTTCCATTGTGTCATTTTGTTCTTCCATTGGCTCTTTGATATCCGTAAGTTCTCCAAAGTGATCATTTTCAATCATTCCTCCTAATGGTACTTGAGGTTCCTTTGACAAATTTGCCACCTTTGATTCACTAAAATTTCCTTTCCTGAAACCAATTTCTTGCATTTCATCTGGAAGAGTTGGAATAACATTAATTCTTTGTTGAATAAAATTGCATTGCATTGGGTCACTTTCAATGGCTACGCAATTCCTTCATTTATGTAGGAAATATGTTAATGTTGTACCTAATCACCAAATACAAAATAAATAATGAATTTAGATACTGTAAAAATACATAAATTAAAAATAATATAAGATTGAAGTATGATTTCATAAATATTAGATAATAATTCTTACCTGAACCCGAGAACAAATCCAAAACTCAATCTCATTCATTTGAAAATGTATCTATAAGATAATAATTAATGTTTGTGGTTTTTTATAAATTTTAACCATCTCTCCTTTCAAATCGTTTTCCTCATATATTAGCTTTCTAACCACAACATTGTATACCAATATACTACTAGAAGTCTCTCCATCCTTTGCATTGACAAAAATAAAATTATAAAAATCATCTTTTGTCCAGGTTGCAAGATGTATACTCTCAAAATCACGTTTAAATGATTATATATTGGAGCTCTGAATATTAGGCTTGTGCCTGTAACATAAATAAGTGCAAATTGAATTAACTTGTGAATTAATAAAATTGTTTTATAATCTTAATTGATAAACATACACTTTCAATATCTTAACAAATAAACTGCATCATTGTCTTTTCTTTCCCCTTGAAGCTTGATTGTACTAATCCTTGTTGTGTGTCTGAATGAAATACTAGAAATCTCCAAAATGGTGATGTTGTAACTTTCGCAAATCCCATAACCACTTTATTGAATGGTAAGTATAAGGCTCACTATCATATCCAATGTTTTGGATATTATAACCATGAGGGATATGTGCAATAACTAGGGAGTATTCTTTTTTAGGAACAATATTTGCAAGTTGTTCATAATCACCTAATATCACTTTGTATTGAATAGTGTCGAGCCCATTCCAAATGTAGTGATCAAGGGTGTCATCAAGTTGAACATTTTGAACATGTCTCCTTCTTTGTCTTTCAAACTTGGCTTTTTGAATAAAACTTTTGAAAGTTTCAGGTACCATCTGCATTCTTCTTTGGCATCTTTAATGAAACAAACAAACATATAGTTATATATCTATAACTATTAAAATAGAAATAAATTAACTTACAAACGAATAATATGAATGTAACAAATCAACATACATTTTTGAATGCAACAAAAAATTGTTTCAATACTGATGAAGAGATTGAATCTGGATAGTTGAGTTTAACATCATCTCGACTTTTTTCATTCAACATCTTGACCATTTCCTCTTGTATTCTCATATACACCTTGTGACTGAATAAATAAAAAATGATTTTAAACTGATTATATATATATATATATATATATATATATTGTCCTAACATAATAAAAATAACTCAACAAACTTACTTTTTAAATTCATCACACATTTCTTCTATTGACAATTCTCTCGACCTAACACGTGATAATATAGTTATGATAAGTTTATCATCCTTCACTCCTTATATTGATCTCCAAGGTGTTATAGTCATATCATCTGGAAGATTTTTTATGTTAGGGCTTGTCTTACTTGTGTCACATATCAATGGCTTAGCCTTGTTAACTCTCTAATTTTTTATACTAATATTTTCCCATAGGGTGAAGATCTCATCTATCAAATCTCAGACATGTCCAGTTCTAAATCCCAATAAAAAATAATTATCCACAACTCTAAATATATCGTTTCCTTTGCGAATTTTTTCTTTTGTATTTTAATCATCAAGTGGAAATCCTATTTCCATACAACATTGTTTGTGAAACTTGACATTGACATTTGATCTCTCCCCACGACATATTTCAGAAAAATCATTATGAATAAATATCACCCTTTGAATCAAATTCATAGACATTCTGTACTCATTGTCCTTGTTATAATCCCATGCCAGTAACTTTGTTTCTGAATATGTTAAACCGTCATAATTTATGCATTTGATTGTCTCAAAAAGAGGATTATTGGGATATTCTTGCATCAATTCTCTTCTAGCATCTGCAAAATGATTTCCTCCAATCACATAATATTTGTAGTCAAAACATTTTGATCTATCAAATTCTTCCCTCGTAGGAACTTTCATTGGGTCAACAAGAACTAGATAGTCAACCACATGTGCATATGGCTTGTACCTAATCAATGCTTTCAAATTGTGCATATGCAAGTGATGCGGTTTTCTAATTTGATATTTTTCTTTTCCTTTTGAGGGTTTATAAAGTTGTTTCACATTCAACTGAAATGTGTGGGCATCATCAACTAAGTTCATCATCCTCATTCTATTTTGAATTTCATTTTGTGTTGTTTTCATAATACCATCCTCTAGATCAACACATGGTGTTATTATTTCTCTATTATCTTTAGGACTTTCACTATAATACTCTGAGCTAACGATGGCTTCTTGAACATTATCAACATTTGTTTTTTTCCTCTTATGATTTAAATGTGTTTCATCTAAATCAATGATTTATTCATAATCAATAGGAATAGACTCATCATCAACCATCATCAACCATCGCTCTTTTGCGTTTATCTTGTTTATTATTTTTGCAATGAATGATAACCTCATTGAGACCAATCTCAACAAAATCTTCATTTGGAGTTTCCTCATTTTCAAATGTAACCCTTTTAGGATTTCTAGAATAAGGATTTTTATTTCTTCTTTCATGTTCTTCTATGTCTACTCTTGCAGGTTCAACCTCCATTATTTTTTGTTTGTTTTTCCTTCCTTCTTGTGTCTTTTCAATATGAAAAGCATTGATGACATCCATGATATTATTCTTTGTAGAGTAAATCCCCACTAACATATGTAAAAGTCGTTCAACAAAATCTGGTAAAAATAAAATATAACATTTTCATGTTAAATAAAATTAAACATTACCATGATACTAAAAACAATAAGCGACACAAAAATAAAAATAAAAAACTTACGTTGTCTTTCTCAATGTCATCAACGATGAATGCACATAATTCTGAAAACATTCATTCTTGTTATAATTGTTCAATTTGAAACAATGTCTAAACTTGATAGCCTTGTCTGACAAGTGCATAAACAATATATGTGGTTGGCACCAAACATATATCTCGTAACAAGCCAAGTGCTTGATAATTTTCTTGCACATGTTCTAATTCGGCACAATACAAATATATATGATATCCATTGTTGCCTTGCTTGTCTTTAACAAACCAAAAATATTCCAGTTTGCTTTCACCTTCCACATATTTCCACTCTCTACCATTCTTCCTTGCCCTTGGTAGCTTAGGTGTTATGCTATCATTTTGTTTCCTAACATTCATGGAGGTTCCAGTTGCAATTTTGAATGCCATTATTGCAGGTCGTTATCCAGATATATTCATAGATAATCTATTTTCTATCATTTTCCTATAAAATAAAATAAAATAAAAATTAGGCCTTTTACATTATAATAAACTAAAAAAAATATAAGAACTTTAATTTATTTATTTTTAAATTAAAATTTTTTGACCCATATTTAAAAAAAATTGACCCATGGAGTTATTAGGCTTATGTCGGGACCGTGCCTTGGTCATGGGGGGATGGGGTGATGTCCGACATCGCCCTAGCCCGGCCAGTGTTGTAGGAAAATCTCCCTGCAGACAGGTAGATCTCCTCTTGAGAGTTAGACCCTTAACTCTAAGACAAAAGGTGCTTAACATGGACATTGACTTCCTTTTAGATCTAATCAAGATGATGAACAAAAGAGAAGGAAGACGGCATGTACCTTATGAACGTCATTTGTCCCTGCAAGGTCCAGGATGAGCTTCGATCTTGAGCTCCTTGGTAGGTCCTGCAAGACAAACAAAATCACAAAAGACTTCCTACTCTACTGAGATTAGCTCAAACATAGATACATCTAATGTAGACAAACTTATATGGAATAAGTACAAGTTTGAAAGACACAGGCCAAGCATTGATTGTATTAATGAGAACAATAATGAAGAATACTTACAACCATAGATGTGAGTGTAGCAACTTCATCAAGCTCTCCTTGTCCAAACCCTTGCTTAAACAGTCCACACACGGAATGCTGATGTTCCAAACGACATCTTCCTTATGAGATCATAAGTTAGATGCTTCACAATAATTTCCCCTCACTTCTCATGAGATCATAAGTTTGGTATCTCTAAACTCCTCTCTCTCCTCTCCCCTCCTCCATGGAAATCCCTCATTATATAGGATTTGGAGGCTTAACCACCATGGAGAGGATCTCTCATCAGATCCACTAAGAAAGGGATCTCTAAGATATTTAGGGAGAAAATATCTCTTAAGGATTTTGGGGAGGA
>ML786411.1:209911-232412 GCA_009831015.1 Picea engelmannii | reverse complement strand
TGACAGTCACATGCAGATTGAATGAGCATCAATAAAGAACCTTCACTCATAAGCAATTAGAGAACAGAAAAGAAAATCTGACAACACAACTGAAGGAAGCTTGCAATTTTTCATATATTAAGAATAGGTCTCTCTTACAGTAGAAGCATGTAGAACTCAAAATCGAACCCTTTGTTTGTCTTCTATCCTATGCTTTATAGCTTTACAAAGTAGTTCTGGGATCCTAAAAACAAGGATCAGATATACTAAAAATAGTAACTCAAAATTCAGTTGCAAAAGAGGTGGGATGATTCCCCAAAATGAGGTCAATCCCAGATTTCTCTCTGTTGATTGTTGGTGCAGTGAAGAAAAGCCTCCCAAGGCTAAATGATGATTCTCCAATAGAGACCAAGTCAAATTTGTTGATGTGGCAAGGTGTCCTGATTTTCTGTGTTAATTAAAGATGTCCAAAAACCTTTGAAACACCTCCTCTTTCAACCATCTGTCAAAAATAACTGTTGGCTTTGTCTTGATAATTCACCACATGTGTATTCCAAGAGGTTTCATCTCATTCTAATTCGAAAATTTCTGATCTGGGCGAAAATCGTAACATTATGGCCGTGACAGGCTTTCCACAGGGCATAGCCCGTGAAAAACGCTCCTTAGCTGCGGAAAGTCGCCACTTTCCACAGCTAACTAGCAAAATTTTCGGCGAATTAGCTATGGAAAGCGGGCAGATTTTCAAAATCAAATTTCTCGTTCATAGAAAATCAGTTTTTCATGTATGAATAGTCGATTGACATCTAGAGAATCTATGATTTCCAATGGTGTTTTTGGATCTTCATTTGGAGCTCGGGAAGGGATTTAAAAGTGCCCTGCAAGTTTAAGAATCATTCTTTCCATTTGAAATTCAAAACTGTAAACGGTCCTTTGTGAACAATGTGTGATATGGAACGAAAGATTTGATTTGATGTTGCCAGCCCGGGAGTACAGCCTCTATACCTGAGCCACTAAATTCGAACTTGTCGTCCCTGATGCTATGATTTTAGAGCGTGAGTTTCTGAGCCGGATCCGAGATGTAATCCGACTGGGACGTGAAACTCGAGTTGAAATGATTACCCACTTCCACCAGCGCGTCTTCTGATCGCATGTTGATTTGATTTTGAAACGTGGATAAGCGCACGTGATTCCCGCTTTCTCCAACCAACGGCCCGTGGAAAATGCCCCTCAGCTGTAGAAACTTACCACTTTCACCAGCGCATGATCCCGCACGAACTGCTCCTTAGTTGTTGAAAGCTTTCACTTTCCTCAGCGCGCCACCTTCTATGAACTACTCTGTAGCTGCGGAAAGTTTTCACTTTCAACAGCGCACGACTTTGTAAAAATCGTTCCATAGCTGCGGAAAGTCTTCACTTTCCTCAGCGCGCCACCATGTGAGAACTTATCCTTAGCTGTTGGAAGTCTTTACTTTCACCAGCGCATGATCCTGTGGAGAACCCCTGTTAGCTGCGGAAAGTCTTCACTTTCCTCAGCGCGTGACCTTTTAAGAACTGCTCCATAGCTGCGGAAAGCATGCACTTTCAACAGCGCACGACCTTTTTAAGAACTGCTCCATAGTTGCGGAAAGCATGCACTTTCAACAGTGCACGGCCCGCGAAACTGATTGTTGGACATTTTGAAATTCACCACTTTCAACAGCGCACAAACTTATGAGAAGCACTCCTTAGCTGCTGAAAGTCGCCACTTTCCACAGCTAACACTCAACTTTTGGACACACGTTAGCTGTTGAAAGTGAATTATGCAAATTTTGAAACGAAGACTTTATGTATCATATTATTTTCTAAGACAAAAATCAAAACCTAAGTTTTGCAGCTAAAAAGACTCAAAAATGAATTGAGGCAACTACCGATAGCCATGCTATCCACCACACAACTCGACTAAAAGGACGGTTTTATTTTGGGAGATAACAACGTGAACCGAAAATACGAAAGTGGGTCACTTTCGGTTTGAGGCCTCTCCAAGCCTCATAGGGGGTGTTATCCTTGATATATCTATGGGGAGATATGTTTTGGATGTATGTTGCACAATTAAGTTCTTCGACCCATAGTCTCTGTGGTAGTGTCTTTGCATGTAGCATGCAAGATACCATCTCCTTTAGAGATCTGTTTTTTCGCTCAGCAACTCCATTTTGTTGCAGAGTATAGGGAACTGTGTGTTGCAATTGAATCCCTACCTCATGGAAAATATTATGGATCTCATGATTGGCATACTCTCCCATGTTATCAGTTCGGAGGACTTTGATTTTCTTTCCGGACTGTGTCTCAAATAGGGCTTTGAAATCTTTGAGGTGTTGAAAGACCTCGGATTTTTTCCTGAGAAAGCAAATCCATGTGAAACGTGAGAAATCATCAATAAAAATGAGAACAAAACTCGCTTTTCTGATAGATGGATGCGAAAAAGGACCCATGAGGTCACTATGGATCATATCTAAAGGCGCGGAAGCTCTATGAGACTTTCCTTTGTGGAATTTCTCTTGATGGTGTTTCCCAAGAACACATCCCTCACATACTCCCTTGGAGAAATGGATGTTTGGTAGACCATCAACCAATATTTGCTTGCTAATTTGTTGCATATATCTGAAATTCAAATGTCTGAACCTTTCGTGTCATATCCTACTACTTTCATCAACATGGGTAAGTAGTAAAGCATAATCTGGTTCAATAAATTCATAAAATGTATACAATCTAGATTGATGATTTACCTCATCAGTAGCAACCCTGGAGTTGGTTTGCATGTCATAGATGTCCACAGAATTGGGTGTGAATATGATTTTATTTCCGGTGCTGGAATTCTTCATCTAATACACAGAGAGAAGGTTGAAGGAAAGTTTGGGAACGTGTAGCACATTCTCGAAGCTTCTGTTGGTGAGTTCAATCCTTCCTTTGTCGATGACTTTGACTGGAGAGTTTTACCCCGTCATAATAGGAGGACCTTTTCATGCATCCAATGAAGAATATATTTCTTTTTTGGAAGCCATGTGATTTTATGCTCCAGAATCTACGATTCAAGCATCGGAAGAGGAGTTTATGGCAATCAAGGCATGGCTAGAATTGTCTTTCTTGGGATTCTGATATTCTAGCTTCTTCTTCTTGGCACCCTCGGGGATGCGATCTCCAAGGTTGTTTTGCTTAAGTATTTGAGTCATTAGATCTATTTGTTTTTTCATGCATGTAGATTCTGGATGGAATCCTTTGTGACAATATGTGCATTTCTCCCATTTTCTTCCATTTTCCCCTTTGGATCCGGAGGCATCGGTGAAGGGTTTTGAGTACCCTTCCTTCTTCAGATTTGCATGAGATTTCATTTTTCTTTTATCTTTAGATTTCTAATATTGATGGCTGCCATATTTCACAGTAAGTGCATGCGCCTTTGGGCCTTTGATTTTTCCCATGTTGATTAGTTTGGTTTGCTCTTGTGTTAGGGATTCGATAAAGTCCTCTAGAGAAGGAATCTTCCAGGTGGCTCCAAAGGTGAATCTGACTGGATGTAATGTGGACACGAACACAAAGAATTCAGGACCAAGTTTGGAGAGAATGGTGAGAACCATTTGTTTCTCCTCCTTAGATTTATGAACCCCGCAAGCTTTGAGCTGTGAAAGTAAATCCTTTAATTTTGTAAAGAAAACTTGGATATTGTCGAAGCCTTTTAGATCCAATGTGAGAAATTCCACCTCCAACATGTGTCCCCTCATCTCATCATGTTTTCCAAAGAGTCCTTCCAAGGTGGTCCAGACTTCATTGGGAGTCTTACATGAAGATATGTGAAAAAGGAGATCGGGAGAAATAAGACTGCAAATTGTTCTAAATGCTTCATCCATTCAATTTAAGTACTTGGATTTTTCTATGGATGATGTTGGTTCTGTGTCTGTATTCAAGGTTAACCTGTATAATCCTCTAGTTCGAAGATGTATGACTATTTTATCCTTCCATGCAAAGTAAGTGTAAGGTGTAAGAATGAATTATTTTGGGAAATCCATCTTTCCGTTGTCTTCAATCTTTTGTACCTGCAAAAAAATTGGTGTAGCTTTTGTTTAGAAGTCCATCGGCTCTGATACCATGTAAATGTGTTGAACCTGCACATAATAGATCTAGCTAGAAAATACCACACACATTTGCAAGGAGAAATTGAGAAAGAAGAAGAAAGAGAGAAAGAATGGAAGAATTCTCATTAGTCATAATGAATAATGAATAATTTACACATGATATACCATATATAACTCAATCAATGTGCACTGGAGGAGAACCAATGCGCCATAGTAGTGGTCTAGAGTGACCTGGACACACACCAGCAATTACGGGAGTGAACTGCCACCTAGTTGAGTTAACTAGTCAACCAATCTTCAGTTTACTCACTGAAACATAGTGTAGTGAGGAGTAGATCAAGGAATCAAGGGTAATGCACCAATCTGGTGATGAAACCAAGGCAAGTGTGCATTAGCATGGTGATGATCCCAATGTTGCATGGTGACAAAACTAATGCAGCATCTAGACTCAACTCAACTAGTCAAACTGAAGTGTCAATTTGAGAGACTATTCTCGAAGTGGAATATTCTCCCCTAAAATATAGGAGACTAGATAATGACTAATTATGACTAATAAACAATAAAATTACCTTAAGAAAAAGAAATCCTAGGTGTGTGTGAAGTAACTCCAATAATTTTCATACCCCAACTTTAGAATGGGAGCTATCGGTAACAATACTTTTCAATTTGATGGTTGATTTTGAGGTTTTGGTTTTAATGGTACCAAGTGCTAAAAATACAATTTCAAAATATCTAAAATTTTAACGTTTTGAAAAAAAAAATTCAAAAACATCTTTTTTTAGGTGCTTATTTTAAGGTTTTTCTAAGCTATTGTCTGAGTTTTGAAGGCCATGTTTGAAAAATGTTGTAATTTTGACCCCGTTTAAAAAAATGGTGCTATTGGTAGCACCTTTTTGATTTGGGGGTTGATTTTGATGTTTTTTATGCAAAAATATGGTTTTTGGGGGCGAGAGTTCTCATTTTGAGGTCACAGTTCTCATTAAGTCATTAAGTCGGTAACTTTGTTGTAGATGAATTGTTTCTAACAGGTGCAAAGAAGCTCACTACAGGGTGTAAAACGAACATGGAAGTTGACTTCGAGATGAAGCACATTGGAATGATGCATTACTTCTTGGGTTTGGAGGTTTGGTAGAGACCAGGGGAGGTCTTCCTTAAGCCTAAGTATGCAGTTTAGATCCTGAAGAGGTTTAATATGGTGGACTGAAAACCTATGGCTACATCCATGATCGCTAACTGAAGAAGGTGACAACTTCATATTTAGAGTTGGTGGATCCCACATTGTATAGGAAATTGATCATTTATTTGATGTATTTGGTCAACATCGGGCCAGATATATGTTTTGCAATGAACACCTTGATTTAGTTCATAGTGGAGCCAAGGCAGGAGAATTGGGTAGAAACAAAACATGTTCTTAGGTATTTGAGGGGCACACTGGAGTATGGTTTGAGATATATTGGGGATAGTTAGGTGAAGTTGTATGGATATACAAACTCATATTAGGTAAGCAGTACAATAGAAAGGAAGAGCACCTCAAGGTGTTTCTTTATCTTGGGATCAATGATGATATTTTGGTTCAATAAAGAAGCAGGCTTCTATGGAACTTAGCTCATGAGAGGAAGAATATATGGCAGTGAGTATGACTAGTTGTGAGTCCATTTGGCTTCGCAAGTTACTTGCAGGATTGTTTGATCAAGAGTTGGATCCCACAATCATTTATTGTGATAATCAAAGTTGTATCAAATTCTTTTAGAATCCAATGTTTCATGATAGGTCCAAGCATATAGAGATCAGATATCACTTCATATGAGACAAGGTACAGAAGGGAGCAATGAAGCTCAAGTATATTCTCATGGATCAACAAGTAGTTGATATTCTGATCAAACCCTTGGAAAAAAGGGAACTTTAAGGAATTTAGAGACAAACTTGAATTGGTGCATAATTTCTTCCTCGCTAAGAGGGGGTGTTGAGAATTATAGCTCAAACGATAACTTTCACACAAGTTCTGTGTGAACATGCAAGAAGTAGTTCAAGATATTTTCGAAAATTAATTCTATTTTCAAAAAGTAAATTATTTTTGTAATTCATTTTAGTTAGAAAGTGAAAGCCTTGTTTTTAGTAGTTGAGTCTAAAAAGTGTATTTCATGCATGCATGACTTAGATTAGGATTAATCTCAAAAATAGATTAGGGTTTTGGTCTCATCTAAAACTATAAAGACAATTCAAGATAGAGAGCTCAAACACATAAGACACATGAATAGCTAAGCAAGTTGAGCGACTAAAAGAGAGAGAGAAGGAAACCAGGGAAGAGGCATTTCCAAGCAGCACACAGTTCAAGATAGTGGTTCATACAGAAGTTTGTACAGTCGTACGGACTGGTCCATACAGTGGTACAAACATGGTATATATATTGTCCTACATGTTGTACAATAGTTTTAAGTTGTTTCTAGTTTTTTACAGTAGGTTGTACCTCTCAATCAGGATATACAAGCTTGGTTTGGGTTGATTTCGATAACCGTGTAGTTGTTGGTTTTAAGCAGCTTGTGGAGGTTTCCTTGTAATTTTTTCGAAAGAATGAAAATCTCGTTTTGTAGGAGTAATTACATGTGTTGTGTGAAATTGATTTTTTTGCTTCTGTCATTTAATTTCCAGCTATTGTGTGATTAATGCTATGGTCTGAATCTTATTTCTACATTAATTAAATTCAACAATCTACTTGTTTGATCGAGATCATAAGGAATTTAGTCACCTAGGGATTGGGATTTTTGCAATTTGTTCTCACTCCACATTCTAAAAGACATGACAATATGGATTCATCTCCCATCTTGAATTAATTTCCCCATTGTTATGCTTTCCTTGTCCATGTGGTTCCTTGTATCTAGGTGTTCATCCTTGTCCACATGGTTCCTCTTTATGTCACCACATTACCACCGTCTCACTTCTTCCTCAACAATGTGACTCTCATCATATCTCAAATCTTAAATTCCACCCACTCTGATAGGTCTCCTCTCCATCCTTGATACTAGCACTCTCTTTGGTCTGCATGACTTCTTGGTGATGTTTCTACATCATATTAAAACAAATATGAGTATTAAATTATAATTCTCTAGACTGAAGTGCATATAATTTTTTGTTTATTTTGAGGGGAAATTTTTGCTCTTTTTTTTCTATAAATGAGAAACTACTCCTTGGCAGTCAATAGGAAAACCCACTTGTCTTGTAAAACAAGTTTCCTTTTAGATTGTTGATTGGATACTTAGCCAGTAATTTAGTACAATGGTGCAAGTCCAAGTGTCAAGAGTATCTTTTGGAAGTGGATGTAGAATATTTAGGATGGTCCTTTGTGGATGTGCAGTCTACTCCTTATCTTCCATAAGGGGAAGCTCATAGAGCCAGAGATTATTGTCGCTAGTGGGTTAAACTTGTATTGTTTTTTTTCAACTTTTATTACTCAATCTACCTATACTTTAACATCCACTACAAAACGATTCTAATGTGAGTAGTATCCCATAAATATTTAGCTTATGTCATGAGAGGTATATTCTCACATTACTGTGTTCAATGAGTGCTTTTACAAAGCTAATGTGTTTTTTATATTCTTTTTGGTCATATGTTGTAATTGAGTTTGGAAAAATCAATTAGAAATTCATGTGGTGTAATTAGTTGGGAACAAGGAGAATTTGTTCTTCTAAATCATATTCTACTTGGCATCAACTCAAATCCTAATGTAGTTGGAGAAGTATCAAATCCAAATGTTATTTGAGGAGTGTCAATTTTAACCTTCAATGATGTTCAATGCTTGCAAAGGAGTACATGTGTGGAGCATGCTAGATTTGTCAAGTGATAAAATATTGGAAGGAGATTAATGGAAGGCTAATGTACGGATTTTAGAGGTTTTATGGGGGGACATCATTATATGGAGAAAGAATGTATTTCTTCTATTTGGGAGGTGTTGTTTGAAAAATGTCCTCAACCACACAAATAACAACTTTCATGGTAGTATTAGCAAGTTGGGATATAACATTCTAAATAATGGTGGTTGAATATTTGAACTATTGTACTTGTCTTTATACAACTTTTAATATCCAACATAGATTGCTTAATGATTATTCTAATAGCCATAGTAAGTAGGTGTTTGCAACAATTCATGAGAGTGCCATCCCAATTCATAGTGTCAATGAAGGGATTTATTGCAAAGATTGCAATGCAAATTCTACCACTTTTCTAAGCTATGTCATTTCTTTGAGCTCAACCAAGGTAATATGGTATTGTATGTGGATTTGTGGGAAGATTTAGGGATGTCATATTATAGTAGGCCATATGGCCCTTGATTTCGATATTTCTAAACTAGGTTTCCCTATTAGTGGATTGTTTATTTGTCATGAAAACAAATAGGTGATCTTGGAGGATTGCACGTTTTACTACTTTGAAGTCTATACAATGAAATTTTCTATAAGTCAAATTTACCCAAATATGGAAGCCATTAAAGAATTGTAGGCTAATTTCATTAGATGCACATTGCTAAGAGAAAGACAAGCCAAAAATTGGCATTGCATGTCGATATATGATTTGTTGAAAAATTGTAGGTCCCAGTCTATCATTTATGACATTGAAATGAGTTTACACTCACATGTTATTATAAGTCACCCACATTGTGTAAGCACAATCGTGACCTCCACAATTCTTTACAGTGCAAATTTGTATTGTAATTTTATTTTGTAGACAAGAAAAAAACGTTGAAATTAAATAAATAACACTTAAATCATCTAGTATAAGTCATTTCCTTAATGATGTACATAATTGTAGCATCCATGGAACATGTACATAACTTGTAATTAATTAGTAGTTGGTGTTATCACTCCATAATTTCCCTTGGCTGTGGGAGGGAAACCACAAACCACTTTGGGCTTGGAATCTATCCTTTCCAAACCATAGAGGGCTCTCTCAATGTAAATTAGGCTTAGTGGTCAGATTTGAAATAGAAATAAGGTTTTAAGATGTGGTGGAAGAGCAAAGCGAGACATACATTGGGCAACTTTGAAGCAAATGGAACTATCAGTGACTAGTGGGTAGAACCATCAAGGAAGCAAAGGCTAGATAGGTGATAATCTTTCAGTTCAAAATATTGTTGTTGTATAATGGAAGAAAGGGAAAACAAATAACTACATTCAGAGCACCAGCTGGGATGAATTCTGATTGAGTTAAGAAGAGATAACAATACTTAAATTGCTTGAATCTAAAGCATCAATATCAGATGAATTCCAGACCATAAGCTTTCCAATTTAAATATATAAGGTTGCAGATGAAATGAGAAAATAAAACAGGAAATACATACATGAGAGAGAAACACACACTTTATATCACCACCACAAGAATCTCTAGTATGAATAGCACTGTACTTATGCACTAATATTCCATTAAAATCCAGAAAGATTACAAAATTGTTAAGAGAAATGTCCTTTATGCTTCTGTCAACTCCTTTAGTCAATCAAAATCACAAATATATATAGAAAAGATCGAGATCAACTACTTCCCAAAGTTGGATCTGGTTATGAAATTATAGCAACATGTTTAGAATTGCCTGCTAGGAAATAGGAATCAATTTTCTGAAAAATAGGGGTCAAAGATAAAATAGTATTTCTATAATCATGATAGATGTTACAAAAATGAGAGAGGTTTTTGTATATGAACCCGTTATTGAGGAAACCTCTTTCATTTTACGAAAATTCATCTCCAGCGTCTCAGGATCTATGCCCAAACATAATGACTAAAACATGAAATCATTAAATGTTTAAATCTGAAAAAATAGGTTGCAAAGATCCATTCGAATCTTCCAAACTATGACACCTGTGAAGAAACTGAGAGAGGTTTTTGTGAATGGGCTCGTGTTTGACAAAAAAATCTTTCAATTTTCAAATATTCCTTTCCATTTGGTCAAAAACTGAGGTTGAAGTTGATTGCAAAAACAATCATTTCCAGAACTTGCGCAGCGAACTTGCAAAGTGAAGTTTATTTTGACATTTTCTTCTATTGTTTGGATTTGATTCATGGATAAGGGTCATTTATTGATAGTTTGACACTCAAAATGATGATAATCATCCCTAGTACCACTTCATTACCCTTTCAAACACCATTTTCTTCAACATCCTAATATATGTCAAACACTCGATTCATACTTTGACCCTTGAGAAAATTATAGTACACTAACATCGGCTCTGATGGGGATATTTTCCTCCCTGTGAGGCAACAAAGAACATGTATACCAGGTGCCTTCATCCATTGGGTTCTTCCCAACCTGCAAACTGACTTGTGTCCTTCTCCAACTGAAATCAAACCCACTTTTCAAACTGAAAACCAAAACTGTACATTGAAACTATGCATGTTGCAAACTGAAGTCTAAAAATGTTGAAAACCAAACTCAAAACTTATGGAAAAATGCTTGCCCAGATGAGCTTATTTCACACTGGTTCCTACTCTAGACTGTTGAAACATCTGTCGAATCAGGTGATGAAAAAATTCCAATGTAACCAATCAAGCAAGTGACTACTTACTTGAATCATGCTCACACTTTCCTTAATCAAGAAAAAAGAATTAGAGAATGGAAACTTAAACTCCATTTTGAATCCAATTTCAAAACTCATCCATTTAAAACCACTGACTGATTGCAGAAATTCCACAAAATTCTTCTTCTCTTATTTTTCCAACAGAAATGTGAATCTTGAAGAACATGAATAACTATCACTTGTTGATCAAAAAGAAAAGGACAGTCAACATCTATAATTGCTTCTTTTTTATGAGAAGAAAGAAACATAGAAGTCTCATCTTTTATTGTTTACCTTACTTCAACTGTCGGTTGGTCTTGTTCTATGTTTTAAAATTCAAGATCCTTCTCAAAACAAATAGCAGTTGATTGATTATTTTCCTTATCATCCATGTCAAGAAGAAAATTCATGTATTCTGGTCATTTATCAATTGGAATAGCCACAACTTGTATGCTCAATTCTTCCTGTAAATCAACAGGAATCTCATTTTGGCTTTCTAGAAATCTTGGGTTTGTATTTCCAAGAGATAAAAAATTTCAACCGGTTTCTTCATTTTCAAAGGTATCTAAGACAGTGTGCCCTTCTTCACTATTTTATTACAACTGTGGGGTGTAATAATCATGAATTGGTTCACTGTCTAGAGTGTTTATACCTTCTTTTTTGTAGATATGATTTTCACAATTTCCTCCTTGAAATAAAAATTCAGAAAATGAACAATCTGAAGAAACATATAAATAATTTTCCTCATACTCTTGATCAGAAGAATACTGACAAGGTTGATGAAAATATTCATCATTTTCAGGGGATGGAAAATGATTGTCATCATTAAAGTCCTCCTCGGTTTCATTGTCATCCAAGAGAGAAAATACCATTTCTTCTTTCTGTTGAAAAGGGTTCTCATACAAAGATTCAAGGATTTCTTCATCCATGAACTCTTCATCGCCATAAAAATTTTCAAGATGTTGAACAAAACTTTCAACATGCTCACAACAGTTTTGAACCAGTGATAAAGACAGACAGGTTTCTTTGTATTTCTCAAAAAATATTAAATAAAAATCTTTAAGGGAGTACAAGCAACCAGTGGAAAACCTTCATACCAAGATCTCACTTTTCCCTCCAAAGTAACCATAAAAATATTCATCAAGCAGTCTTCATGAAATTGAAGCCTCAGCGTACGCACATGCATGTTAAATTTAACCAAATGAAGAGCAGCATCGTCACCATCTGTTTCTTTGAATTTTGGCAAATAAATATGACAATATATGAAAGGCATTCGATTTGGAAAACCGAGAATGTGAGAGAGATTCATTGGCGCATACCTTTCATATATGTGATCCATATTGAAGCAGTGGAGTCATTGAGAAATTATTTATACTATTGAGTCTTTGGACAATGGAGTCGCCATGAAAATTCCAAACTCTAGATTCTTGAAAATGGAGTCGTCGGGTGAATGATGTACAACCATTTTGTGTCTGACTAATGTTCACCATCAATACTCAAATCTTAACTTTGTCATTTATCCCAGGGAAAATTTCACTTTCTCTCCCCGACAATGGCGCCAAAATTTTATCACTCTGTAATTTCCCTTGGTTGTGGGAGGGAAACCACAGAGGTAACCACATACCACTTTGGGCTTGGAATCTGGCCTTTAAAAAATAGAGAGGGCTCTCTCAATGTAAATTAGTCTCATTGTCTAGATCTGAAATAGAAATAAGGTTTTAAGATGTGGTGGCAGAGCAGAGAGATAAATCCATTGGGCATGGAGTCAACTTTGAAGCAAATGGAACTATTAGTGACTAGTGGGTAGAACCATAAAGGAAGCAGAGGCTAGATAGGTGATAATATTTCAGTTCAAAATATTTTTTTGTATAATGGAAGAAAGGGAAAACAAATAACTACATTCAGAGCATCAGCTGGGATGAATTTTGATTCAGTTAAGAAGAGATAAAAGTACTTAAATTCCTTGAATCTAAAGCATCAATATCAGATGAATTTCAAACCATAAGCTTTCCAATTTAAATATATAAGGTTGCAGATGAAATGAGAAAAGAATAGGAAATACATACATGAGAGAGAAACACACACTTCAGATAACCACCACAAGAATCTATGGTATGAATAGCATTGTACATCTGCACGAATATTCCATTAAAATCTAGAAAGATTACAAAATGCTTAAGAGAAATGTCCTATATGTTTTTGCCAACTTCTTTAGTCAATAGAAATTACAAATATATATATAGAAAATACTTTTCCCCAAGATAAGGAGTTCAAGCTCAACTACTTCCCAAAGTTGGATTTGGTTACAAAATTATAGCAACACGTTTAGAACTGCCTGCTAGGAAATAGGAATCATTTTTTTGGAAAATAGGGGTCAAAGATAACATCATATATCTCAAATCATGATAGATGTTACAAAAATGAGACAGGTTTTTGTATATGAACCCGTTCTTGAGAAACACCTCTTTAATTTTTTGAAAATTTCTCTCCATCATGTCGGAATCTGCGCCAAAAGATAATGACTAAAATAGGAAATCATTAAATGTTTAAATCTGAAAAATAGGTTGTAAAGATCCATTCGAATCCTCCAAACCATGACACCTGTAAAGAAACTGAGAGGTTTTTTTGAACCGTATCGTTCTTGAAAAAATCCTCTTTCATTTTTCAAATATTCCTTTCCATTTGGTCAGAAACTGAGTTTGAAGTTGACTGCAAAAACAGTCATTTCCAGAACTTGCGCAACGAACTTGCACATCAAACTTGCATAGCGAACTTGCGAAGTGAGGTTTATTTTGACATTTTCTTCTATTGTTTGGATTTGATTGATGGTTGAGGGTCACTGATTGATAGTTTGACACTAGATATGATGATAACCAACCCTAGGACCATGTCATTACCCTTTCAAACACCATTTTCTTCAACATCCTAATATATGTCAAACACTCGATTCAGACTTTGACCCTTTGTTGTAGGTGAATCCCCCTGCAGACAAGTGGATTCCCTCTTGGTCTCTAGAATCCTAAGGCCAAGAAAGAAAAGTGCTTAACATGGACACTGACTTCCTTTTAGATCTAATCAAGCTAATAAATGAAAGAGAAGGAAAAAGATGTGTACCTTGTTAATGGCGTTCGTCCCTGCAAAGTCCAGGCTGAGCTCCAATCTCGAACTCTCTGATAGGTCCTATAGGAGAAAAAAAGGTACAAAACACTTCCTACTCTACTGAGATTATCTCAAACATAGATCCATCTACTTCAGACAAACTCATATCGAACAAGCATAAGTTTGAAAGAAACAAGCCAAGCATTGATTAAATTAATGAGAACAAGTAAAAGTACTTACAATCCTTTGAATGAAGGTGTAGCAGCTTCTTCCAGTTCTCCTTGTCCGACCCCTTTTCTCAAATAATCTCCATTGATTTCTTTGATGGCATCTTCCTCATGAGATCATAATTTTGATGTAATTCCCAATCTCCATTGTCAATACCTTCTTATGAGATCATAAGTTAGGTATAATTCTCAATCTTCCTTGTACCTTTCACCATGAGAAGGCCTCCTTATATAACCTTGGAGAGGTCCAACCACTTGAGAGATATTTTGGATGAGTTGAGGATCTCCCCTAATATCATGCCTTGACCATCTATTCGAATCCAACTACCTTCATGAATTGAGGGATTCTTCCCTTATTTGCCTCAACAAACCCAGAATTTGCTAAAAAAAGGGTAGCGCTCCCCCAAAAGGGTGCACAAGGCGCTCAAGCACTCCCCCAAAGAGGCTCAGGGAGCACCAACACTCCCTGACAGTGGGTAGGGGAGCGCTCCTCTCCAAAATCCATTTTTTGTGGTTTTCTCAATGTCAAAAGGCTTGTACTTCCTGTCAAGTGAGTTCTCTTCTTCCAAACTAACCTTTGAGGTGTCTTAAGTGTATTTATGATGTCGTTAGAGGCACGACATATGAAATATGGAAGTATGGTGTTTGTGACGCTTGCAACACTTGTGGTCAAGATGCGACACTTGCGGACAAGATGCGACACTTACAACACTCATAATGATGACACTTGTGACACTATCGGAGTGAGTAATTTTGAGGTGTAACAGATTGCCCCCCAAAGTACGAAGTTAGAAGACGATGATGATTGAAGTACTTTGTATACTTTTTCGAGCAAGGGTATGGACGCAGAGAAACCAGAAAAATCTGCACACAACCATCAAACAAATATTATGACATGTTTGAAACCCAAGGCAAGCATACCTATGCTTGAGTGATAAAGACTTTTTAGGTATGGCCGCCATAAAATACACTGCGGATCCATAATTATATTGAAAAAATGGTATAGCCACTAAAGATACAATGTGGATCTATACTCCTATGACCTGAACTGATTGCAGCCACGAAGAATACATAGTGGATCTACGAGATGACAAGACATAGCCATGACCAATACAAAGTGGATCTATGTAACAGTATATGTGTCATAGTTCAAAAGAACTCCTTCGCAACCTAGGAAAAGTATGCACAAGAGTGAAAAATCAACCCAGGGTCTTCTTACCGATCCCAATGTAGTACAAATCTAACCATGTGAATAGATGTCCTGATGTCGAACATGGCAGAAACCACTTGATTACCGGTCAATGATGTAAACCGTTAACAAGCGCGAGGGAGATCACCATTGATGTCAATGATTCCCAAGGTACTCCAGTACATTCTGACGAATGTGAATAAATGAGTTGAATTCAAACATCCGTGAAATCATCCGATCAGAGGTCAATGATGAAAACCCACTGTCGGACGCGAGGAGGCATGTCATTGAGGCATGCAGGTCCCAAGGTACTAACTGGTTTCTAAGTCTAGCCCCTGGATAATGTGTTGAAGTCAACAGGAATAGACTCGTTGAAGGAGGGCCTTGATGTATCCCCCATCAACGACACGAAACAGTCACAGAGATGTAATTTGGTAGATCAAATGAACATGGACTGACACGGGTATTGAAACAAGATATTTGTGATGGATGACTCTCGAGGTAGATACTTCCCTTGAACACTGAGGCACAACAGAAACTTGACATGGACCAAAACTTGATGATGCAGTGGATGCTGTGAATTTCGTCAGGTGACCCAAAGGAGTAAAAGAAACTTCGAGGATTGGCTTAGTGCATAGGTTTAGCGGGTTAAAATGCATGAAAAGACAAAGTGTCGTGTTCAAGGGAAACCATAAGAGCTACTGGTAGTGTTCTCAAAAAATTGCTCAGCTTGCTTCTTTCAATTTTTCCCCCATCCAGATAGACGAGTACCTCTTTTTAATTTAACGAGCTCGAGGAGGGTAACACATGCTCAAGATGACTCACCTTCGGTAAGTCCCTCTTCCTTTGTTTAGCAAACTGGAAGAAGTAAGGGTTCGGTCCTATATGGGCCCTTCAATGTATGATTGTTTAACGAGTCTAGAGAAGTTAAACTCGGTGGTTTTTCATATTTAGAGAGTCTGAAAACAACTTAAAGACGACTTCAATGTTGTCCTTTTTCGTAATGTTAGTCTCACGAGGCCGAAAAAGAGATAAATTATCACTTGAAAGATGCCCTTTCAAACCTTTTAACGAGTGGGAAAGGAAGCAAGATCACTCAGCAATCTTTTCATGTTTAGAGAGTCTGAAAAGAGCTCAAAGATGACTCCAAGGGGTTCCTTTTTTGTTTAACCATGCGGGTCCGAAAAAGAGATAAAATTTTACCCGGTTGCATTCTCATGTATTTACGAGCACGATAAAGAACAAAGACTAATCTCGGTATGCCCCCATCTTGAAAGCTAGTGGCTTAACTCCAGAATGATCATCAAAGGCTGGAGACATGCCCTCCAAGCTTCAATTCATTCACCAACTTTGAGGTTGTCACCAATTTCTCTACTAGATGGAGAAAAAGGAGAAGAGTGGATGAAATGAAGGTTCAAGAGAGGTGACTGTTTCATTTTTAGATGAGCTTGACACAGGAAAAATAACTATGCTCAGGGCTCCGGGTTCATTCCCCAGATTGGTGTTCCATTTTTTAACGAGCTTGCTACAGAGAGGAAAACTATGCTCAAAGCTTTTGTTTCATTTTTTAACGAGCTCGCCACAGAGAAGATAATTTTTTTCTCGTGACCTCTGTTTCATTTTTTAACGAGCTTGCCACAGAGAGGAAAAATTGTGCTCGTGACCTCTGTTTCATTTTTTAACGAGCTTGCTACAGAGAAGGGAAACTATGCTCGTGACCTCTTCTTGATCATGCCTTCCAAGAGAATAACGCTTTGGAAGGACACCATGTCAAGGGACAAAACTCGGTCATGGCTTCCAAGAGAGCTTCACTAGATGGAAGAAAATCACTCTGGAAGGAACACATGTCGCGGGCCACGATAGGGGTAAGGGGATCAGGCTCCAATAGCCCTACCGAAGAGATCACCATGTCAACTACCAGATCCAAATCATCAGAATTTGAAGTCATGGGAGACAACGCCAAATAATTGACATGTGGCAGGGGCAATACTGTCATCATATAAGAACCATTCAGGGAGGTAATCCAGTCAGGATCGATGAAGGAAAGTTGATTAATAGTCACAATTATTCCATCGTGAGGGAAAGATATCACATGAAAAAGAGTGGACACAACAACTTTCATGGAATAGACAAAACGTGGGCAGTATCGGGTTTACTCTCTAGAGAGAGAGTAGGATCGACCGATGATGGGATCAGATCGACCATGTTCGCACTCTTCAGAGGAAGAGTAGGATTGACCAATGATGTAAATGGAGCAATCACTTTGGCACTCTTCAGAGGAAGGGTGGGACTGACCAAGGAAGGGACTGGATCAGCCACTTTGGCACTTGTCAAAGGAGGAGTGGGATCGACCGAGGACAGAACCGGATTGACCACTTGGGTTTCATTCTCCGAGTGGAGGATGGGGTCGACAGGTGGAAACGAATCGACCGCTTTGGTGTCACTCTCTAACGGGAGAATGGTGTTGACCGAAGATGAAAACGGATCGACTACTTGGGTTATACTCTTTTGATGAAGAGTAGGGTTGATAGATGATGGAACTAGATCAACTACTTGGGTTTGTGGTTCAATCGAGAAGGAAACTAGATTGACCACCTGATCAACCGGACTGACCGAGGATGGAACCAAATTGACTAGTCCATCAACTAACGATGGGTTGGGGGAAAGCTTATGATAACCTTTTGGAAGTTGAAGTTTTTCCAAAAGAGAAGAAGCCTCGTCCATGCGAGGAAAAAGGTGAGAATAATGATCACCTTTGCATAACATACAAGGGAATTTGACATTTGTCTTCTTCTTACCAACCTTGACATTACTAGGTGATGGGGTATCACCGGCATGTCCAGCAAAGGCCGATGACGTGGAGGACCACATTTCTAAGACCTTGGGAATACCAGGGAAATCCCTCAGAAAGTGGCCACCCTTACAAAGACTGCAAGGGAATTTGGGTTTCAGATTCTTTATTTTAATCTTGTTGACCTCATCAACACTCCCAGTACTATTAACAGTAACTGGTTGCTTGGATCCAACATCTGATGTTGTTGGGGCCTTGGTCCTTTTCAGGCTCTTCTTCTTCTTCTCTTTCTGTTTCTTCTTCTTCCGATCAACCTAGCTACTTGCTTTAGAGATTTCACTAGGCGAAGACGGAGAAATGGAAGGAGACTTAATGGGCGAAGAAGGTGAAAATTCGACGTGAGGTTGATGTGTGGGTGGTGTACTGACATCTAAAGTATTAGGTGTAGTTGAAACATTTGGAGGATTCGAGATCACTGGAGTGGGGAACAACCAAACCGGTAATCCAATGGTGAGTCCCAGAAGACTCAGTGTGGCAATGAACGAAGGACCAAAGTTTCCAAAAGAAGGAAAGGTATAAGGTTCCCCAGGAAAAGGGGTTCCTCAATTGGTACTCTTAGGATTTGATGCCATTAATACTGACTTGACCTAAGGTCCACTAAGTAACACAACCAACACACGCTATGAATCTGAGAAGCAAACAATCAAACAAAACCTTCCCACAATGAAACCACTAGTTGGTGATGAAATCCAACGTCGCCAGATCAAAATAGGAAGGGGTGGGGGTAGAGCAGGTAGATCAGTTACATTGGCGACCTGCCTAATGGACTTATGCCTTGGTGCAAGCTTCCATGCAGTAATTGTGGATTTACCCTCCAAGGAGCCCGAGTGAGTTTGACCAGCATCTGTTCCAAGTACAGTGAGACTTCCCTTCACTGTCACCTTATGTGAGACCCTAAATATTATGGCTACTAAGGTCACCAATTCAAAGTCAGCCCCTGGGCGGGTACAGTCGACAGTCTGATCCGAACGTTTGGGCAGGATAACAAGTCCAAAATCAACTCGAGAGGCTCCCACACATAATCGTGGGTATACCTTCAAGTGACCCCTAATATACGATTCGACCACTACAAACAGTTGAACCATGAAGGGATAATCTCTATAATTCTCCCGAATGTGACCTCGTGCGTAACCCCTGTGTGAGAGGGGGATCCCGGAAAGCCTATACGACAATTTGATTTTCTCTCCCTATCGCAAGATACTAATGTTCATTTGATAGCTTTGGAGAGTTATCCTTTCAACCTTATTCCAAATCCCTACACCTTAAACTAATGTAGGTTTGCTAACAAAGATGTAAAAAATATGATAAATTTTAGTTAAGCGTTGATTTTAGTGGTTGTTGTTTACTCAAAGGTGTATGAGAGTGAAGACTAATGATATTATGACTCAGTTCTCAAAACATGCATAAGAAATGATAAGCAATCTTTTCTTTCAATGAATGTCTAATTAAGGGAAGGAGAAAGATTTTCCTTTCATTGTCAAACACTAAGATGCAATGAAATCATGTAATAGTCCTCAATAAGGAATCCAATGCAATGTTAAAATGTTTATATGTGACTGATAACCAGTAGATGTAAAGCTTCCTATGCTAATCGGACTTCAAGAGTTGTGAGATTTAAGCAATCGGGAAGCAAACTTCACATAAACCAAAAGACACCCTTGTTGTGATCAAACAAGAAACAGAAAACCAAAAACTCAAAAGGAAGGAGATGACTCAAAGATCAGAAAGAAAAATACAAAAGACGTTTGAAACCCCTTACAAATTTTTCACTCATTCAGATAAATGAGAAGAAAACGACAAATTGACTCCAAATCGTCCAGGACAAATTGCAAAGTAAGGAAAAATGTCAAAAAATCCAAACAAAAGAGGATGAATCCTTAGAAAACAGGGTGTTGAAGGCCAATACCAAGATGTATTGAGAGTATGAGACCCTGAGCAAATGCAAAAGGCAAAATCTTAACCCAGAAATTGAAAAACTAGAGGGTTTTTCACTGAAAATGGGATAGCGCTCTGGTGTAAGGGGTACCAGAGCGCTCCAACACTCTGTGTAAGACTAACAGGGAGTGTTAGCGCTCTGCTAACAAGGTCAGGGGAGTGCTCTACTACAAAAGCTCAGAAAAGTTCCCAAAAACTCAAAAATTCAAGAAAATTTAGTCAATCAGCGTGATCATGATGACATAAAGAGGCAATCAAACCAATCTAAGAATAAAAAAGAAAATATGGAGAAGATCAAATCAGTGGGCAAAGGGACAAAACAAGATCTAGGAATGGAAACAAAAATCAGAGCTCCTCCCCAGTGGAGTCGCCAATTTCTGTTGTAGGTGAATCCCCCTGCAGACAAGTGGATTCCTTCTTGGTCTATAGACTCCTAAGGCCAAGACAGAAAAGTTCTTAACATGGACATTGAATTCCTTTTAGATATAATAAAGTTAATAAATGAAAGAGAAGCAGAAAGATATGTACCTTGTTAATGGTGTTCGTCCCTGCAAAGTCCAAGCTGAGCTTCGATCCTGAGCTCCCTAATAGGTCCTATAGGACAAACAAAGGTACAAAAGACTTCCTACTCTACTGAGATTATCTCAAACATAGATCCATCTATTGCAGACAAACTCATATGGAACAAGCATAAGTTTGAAAGAAACAAGCCAAGCATTGATTATATTAATGAGAACAAGTAAAAGTACTTACAAACCTTTGAATGAAGGTGCAGCAGCTTCTTCCAGTTCTCTTTGTCCAACCCCTTTGCTCAAATAATCTCCACTGATTTCTTTGATGACATCTTCCTCATGAGATCATAAGTTTGATGTAATTCCCAATCTCCATTGTCAATACCTTTTTATGAGATCATAAGTTAGGTATAATTCTCAATCTTTCTTGTACCTTTCACCATGAGAAGGACTCCTTATATAACCTTGGAGAGGTCCAACCACTCTAGATATCTTTGGGATGAGTTGAGGATTCTTCTCCTTCAGTTGAGGATCTCCCCTAAGATCATTCCTTGACCATCTATTCGAATCCAACTACCTTCAAGAATTGAGGGATTCTTCCCTTGTTTGCCTCAACAAACCCAGAATTTGCTAAAAAAAGGGTAGTGCTCCCCCAAAAGGGTGCACATGGCGCTCAAGCACTCCCCCAAAGAGGCTCTGGGAGCGTCAACACTCCTTGACAGTGGGTAGGGGAGCGCTCCTCTCCAAAATCCATTTTTTTGTGGTTTTCTCAATGTCAAAAGGCTTGTACTTCATGTCAAGTGATTTCTCTTCTTCCAAACTAACCTTTGAGGTGTCTTAAGTGTCTTTATGATGTCGTTAGAGGCACGACATATGCAAGATGGATGTATGGTGTTTGTGACACTTGCAACACTTGTGGTCAAGATGTGACACTTGTGGACAAGATGTGACACTTACAACACTCATAATGACGACACTTGCGACACTATCGGAGTGAGTAATTTTGAGGTGTAACACCCTTGAGCAAATTATAGGACACTAATAGTTGGGAAGTTGAAAATGATAATATTTAATTTAAGTTGTTCTCGATCAAATGTTGATGTTTTGTAGCTTCAGGAGGTATCCCCACAAGTATTCAAGGTGTCAAGCATGTGGGAATCTTCATTGGCACCAGATTACACTTTCGTTTCAGTGAAAATGCCCTTGGATTTGTGTTGGGGTTTCATGGGTTTAGTGATGGGATTTGTGGGCTTGTGTTGGGGCTTCACATCCACAAGGAGAAATAAAATATTCTAATTTAATGTTGAGTTTAATGGAGGGATCCTTAGAGTAATATAAGGGATTATAAACTCACATTAGACTCCTATAAAAAGGAAAGGAGAGATTGTGACATCTCATTGTGACATTATGGAGTTAGCATAAGTAATTGAACACTGTGCCATGGGGCATGGTGTTTTCAACAAGAAAATTCTTCACTTTGGAAAATATGGTCTAGGACTTTTGGACTTTCTATTTTATTTTCTTGGCAGTGAAATCACACATGTGAGGTGAGGAAGGCTACATGTGTGGAGAAGAGAGACAATCATAGAAAGGAAGAATTCACACGTGTGGTATGGACCAAATGAACCACACGTGCAAACAGTACAGGTTCATACAACAGCAGAAAAGGAGAAACAGACTGCATGTGCGGGTCGTACAGGATGGCCACACATGCAGACTGTTCTGGGAAAAGAGCAGTTTGTACAGCTGACATCAATAGGTTGTGTGGCTGACGTCACTAGGTCATATAGCAGGTCTGCAACATATTTTTAAGTGGAATTTTCAAGAGTAATTTTTTTAGTTGTATTTATGTTGTAAGGATTGTTTTTTTCCTTCGATACTTTATTAAATTTGTAGTTGGTGAAGAGGATTTTATTGTCCTCATATTTGGTGATTTGTGGCTTGTTGAGAGGGTTGGTTTTTCCCTAAACAATTGCGGATCTGATAAGGTTACAAAACATATTTTTGTGTTTCATATGTGTGGATGATTTCTCCCTAATATTGTTACTTCCACTGTTGTAATTTTCTA
>ML786411.1:189110-209893 GCA_009831015.1 Picea engelmannii | reverse complement strand
AGAGAGGTCATCCCCTTGAGACACTAACAGCTGCAAATTGGTGGTGAAACAAATTGTTGTTGCAGATTTGTTTTTGGTTGGTGGATAATGGAGCCTCTCATCATATGAGAGGATCAAGGATTCACTCACCAATTTTTCGGAGGAGAACTCAGGATTACAGGTGGAGATTGGTGATAATACCAAGTCCATAGTCAAGGGAGTTGGGACAGTTGCTCTTCAGCTAGAGTTTGAGAATCCTCTCAAGATGAGTGATGTGTTGTATGTACCTGAACTAAAGAAGAACCTACTTTCTATCTCTGCCATGGACAACAAAGGATATGCAGTAGCATTCGTAGATAGACAGGTTCTTGCTTGGCCTAAAGGATGGAGATTTGACTCAACTGAAGTCATTGGTGCTTGAGATGGTATTAGTTATAGGTTGATTGGACAGCCAACCTAGTCCTTGGTACATAACAGTGATAGTCTATGTGAGATTTTTCACAAGATATTGGGACACTTACATTAGAGGGATTTTCTAGTTTTGAGGAGGATTCTTACATGCCTTACTGAGTTTGGAGCAGAGCACCGGGGTGTATGCAGGAGTTTTGCACTTGGAAAGAATTCCAAGCCTGCTTTTCCAATCAATGATAATAGATCCAAAGGGATCTTGGACTTAATGCATTCATATGTATGTGGACTGTTGTCAATTCCATATTTGAGTGGTTACCAATATTATGTGACCTTCATTGATGATTATTCTAGGAGGACATGGGTCTTCTTACTGAACACCAAGGATGAGGTCCTCAGTCGATTCGGGGAGTTCAGGGCTCTAGTGGAGAATTAGACAAGGAAGAAGATCAAGGTCTTGAGGTCAAATAACATGGGCAAGTATACCTCCAACAAGTTCAGGGATTTCTGCAAGGAGGCATGGATTAAGAGGGAGCTGGCAGTGCCTTTCAACCCACAGTAGAATGGGGTTGCAGAGAGAAATAATCGAACCATAGTTGAGGTTGTCAAGTAAATTTTTCGTGACCAGGATCTACCCATGATGCTTTGGGCAGAGGCATGTAACACAACATTTTATGTTCAGAGCATTATTCCTCATAGGATCTTAGAGGACAAGACTCATGAGGAGGCATTCATAGGAGTGAAACTAGAGATAGGTCACTTGAGGATATTTGGTTGTCCATTTGACATCCATATTCCTAAGGAGAAGAGGATGAAGTTAGAACCTTCTGGAAGGAAGGGCATGTTTGCGGGATATAACAAGACTTCGAAATCGTACTGAATATACATTCTAGGACAATGACACATTGAGGTTAGTCAAGATGTAAGTTTTGAGGAGGATTTGGATTTCAGGAGGTCTCGAGAGACCATCGTAGATGGTGAGGAGCAGGGGGATCCAAAGGTTGAGGAGAGCATTGGTCCATCCAGTACAGGGGATCAACTTTCATACCATGAGGAGGAGTCAAAGGAGTCATTGTCTCCAATAGAATCTCCTAGTGACAAGGACATGAGGCCTAGATGACTTTGATACACCTTGAGAGATGCAAAGGGGCATACGACATCCAGGTGCACCTTCAAGGAGAGGAGGCCTCTATAGAGGTTTTCGAGCTATGGAACTTATGAGTAACATCATTGATTTCGATCCTTCCAATTTTCAGGAAGCTACTTGTAAGCATGTTTGGAAGGATGTCGTGATGGAGGAGTATCAGTCCACTATGAATAATGATGTGTGGGACATAGATTTGAGACCAGAAGGGATTTTTTTGGTGACTTCCAAGTGGATCTATAAGATCAAGCATGTTGAATATGGTAGCATAAAAAAGTATAAGGCGAGGTTCATGGTGAGAGGGTTCTCCCAAAAGAGAGAGTGGACTACGAAGAGACTTTTTCTCCACTCGCTAGGTATACTTCTATAAGGGTTGTTATTTTTCTTACTTTCGTCATGGACTGGAGGATACATCAAATGGATGTGAAGACAACATTCCTCAAAGGTGTGATTGAGGAGGAGGTGTACATAGAGAAACCTTGGGCTTTGAAGTGCATGGGAGGGAGTCTCATGTTTGAAAGTTGAAGAAATCCTTATACACACTCAAGAAGGAACCTAGGTCATGGTACTCGAGGATCGACGAGTATTTACAGAGCATGGGATTCACCAAAAGTGAAGTGGATCCCAACCGATATCTCTTACAGGCTGGTAAGGATATTCTTATATTGGTGTTGTATGTTGATGACCTATTTTTCACAGGAGTTGAGGAGCTCATTGTCAGGTGGAAGAAGGATTTGGCCTCAGAGTTAGAGATGAAGTACATTGGTTTGATGATTTACTTCCTGGGATTAGACGTGTGGAGAAATCTAGGTGAGATCTTCCTCAGACAGGGGAAGTATACATTTGAGATACTAAGGAGGCTCGGGATGATGGACTATAAGTCCATGACTACACATATGACCAAAAATATAAAGAAGTTGGGAGCTTCAAATTCCTATTTGGTGGATCGTACAGGAAGTTGATTGGTTCGTTGATGTATCTGGTCAATACCAAGTCGGATATTTTCTTTGTTGTTAACACCTTGAGCCAGTTTATGGTTGAGCTGAGACAGGGGCATAGGGTAGCAACAAAGCATGTATTTGGGTACCTTTGAGGTGCAGTTGGATTTGGTCTGAGATATGTTGGGGATGATGGAGTGAGGTTGCATGGGTATGTTATCCCCCAGCCTAGGGAAAACTAAGGAGATTATGTCTCGAGTCCCACAGGTCCTAGACATGGAGTACCGAGAGCCAAATCGGCTTGAGATTGGCCCTGGAGGGCCCATCATTTTCCTTCTTCAACGCCTCCACCTTGTCAACAGCAACAACATCCATCCTATAGGCATGGTACTTCAACAGAAATGGGTCCTTCTCCATGAGGTAATGAGTCTGGGTATCATGGTATGTGTCACTCTGATTCTCAAAACATATGAACATGTGCATTTAATTCTTTTTTTAATTCTAACGTGTGCTTGGACCTTATGCCTTTCCACTTGAACACACTTGGGGGAATGACAGGATGCCCTAGTAAGGTGGTTCCCATAGGGTTTGATTTTCCACTGGGGGGGTTCATGAAAGGTTATCGTATGTTCCCACCATACTTACCACTTTTCATCTTTTTCTCGCTCATCCATCTCATACACTGGTCTGGGCATTGGTTTTTTCAATCTATCAAATGGTTGTATCTTAACTTGTGGGAAGAAGGGGATAAAGGCCCAGAGGGTAAAGGTAGCTGGAAAAAGATAAAAACCAAAAGAATGAAACCTTCAGATGCTTCGCCCAGGGATCCCCGAGAAAGCAATAAAAGGCTTCTCAGCAAGAAACAGAGGGACCCGTAAAAATAATAAATCAAGACCTAGTTGGAGGATAAAAGGTCTCATCACAAGCCAACCTATTAGGTCCATGGGCATGTAGCGGTATGACACTAACATTCAGTTGGTCACCATGCTAGGGTAGTGGATCTCGGTGGCATAGCCAAGAGAAATGGGGTCTCATCACGAGTCAGCCTTCTCAATTCCATGAAGTGCTTATGGGTAACATTGTCACCACTCGTCCATGCCAGGGAAATGTCCCTTAACTAGTCTCTTGAAAGAAAAAGAAAAAACAATAAAATATAAAAGGCATGAATGGGCTTGGAAACATTTGCATCCATGACAAGGTTCAGCTCACCCTCTTCAGAGGCACCCACAGATAATCCATACATTTCCATGTTATCACTACACCCATTTCCCAGGCATCCCTTACCACCTCATCCACTTACATGACCTGGATTTGTCCTCACCCAGAAACATCCCACATCCAATGAGAACTAGCCTAATAGGACATCCTAGCATCCCCTCCAAAATTGGCTTGTAGAATAGCATAACGTCTTTGAGCACTTGTCTGGGAAAGGGGGTTTTGTGCACATGTTTAAATAACTTGATGATTAGATGTGATTGACATTTCTATGATCCTTGTGACTTATGAGCCCATGGAGGGTGTACTTGTTGATGTTGCAGGGCCACACTCGATGGACAGGTACATATGGGGATATGGTTAGTTCAAACCTCCATAGGGCTAAAATCCCACTAGATGGATGTTGATACCCCAGCCAGGGGCAGAGACAGATCAAGGGTTTGCACTGGAGAGAGAGAGAGGGATGTTCCACCAAGGACAGCCTAGAAGGCTTGTACCTAGGGGGTCTTTCCCTTTTCACCATGATAAAGGCCTTGGAAGGCCCATGACATCACCCATGTGACCCATGATGTCACCCAGCGTTTGGGACACTTTGGAGGCAGTTGTGTGCCAAGTGGCACGTGTGGCAGGATCCAGAGGCCCAAGGACATCTAATGTTTTTCTCCTGGAGGCCAAAGTTGCCCTAAGAAGGCATAACGTCACCTTAAGAGGAAATGATGTCGTCTTTACAGCTTGATTTAGGGTTTTATTATGACATTTAATGTAAAAACTAGATATTACATGTAATTGGCCATGTCGACCTTTTTGACCTAATTCTGGTCATTGATATTGTATAAATAAGGGTTTTCTCCCATGTATTATTCATCATATTTCACTCACACTTAGTGAGTTCTGAAATTTGTGCCCTATCTAGGGTTACTTCGCTGAAATTTTAGGCACACTTGTTGAAGGAGGCTAAATTTGGAGTATTTTTGGCAATTTTATTGGTGGAAGTGTTCAACTAGGGTTTTGCTTGATGATTCTTGATGCATGTAAGTAAAATTTATGCAATTCTTATTAATTGAATGGTTATGGTTATTTTTATCTTGCATTTACATTAAGATTATGAAATTTCTTATTTAAAACCCTAGGAAGTCTAGCACATGTTATTGTCCTAGCTTTAAAAGCCTTCACCTATTAGATTTTGCCAAGAAGTTGATTTTCTTGAAGCCTTTGATAGGGCCTTGCCTTTGCAACAACCTAGTATTTTATTGCTTCATCTTAGCCGTCATTTGATTCATCATTGAGTTAAAGAGGGAGGAAAATTTTCTAAGGCCTAGGGTTACCTACAGCTTAGTAGCAATTTTCCCCTAGGGTTTGGTAGTTGAAGCCTTGGCTTACCAACACTCCAACTACTAATATCTCTTGTCTTTAGCTCTCCTATTATCATTTTCCTTCAACATTTTATGCTACCTAATTGACTCCATTTACCCTAAAGGCACTAATCTAAGACTTCTCATTGAGTAATTGACCAAAGCAACCATCAAAACCTACACCTTAATCCTTCTACTAACTACTTCTAACATTAGAATAGCCTGACCTACTAACACTATTGATGTTGTTACTAAAGTAAGCTACAACCATACTTTGCATAATTAAAGGATTCCAAAAGTAATTGAAAAAGTTGCTTCATGCATTGCATTGATTGCTTCTAACAAATGCTAGTATTATGGTGTTAATGATTGATTATTCTTAGTCATTTTGAAGTTATTTCAAGGCACTTATTGTGAAGTATTGTCTCATAAATATTGTTGCTATAATTTTATGTTTACTTCACCATTATCAGCCAATTTATTTTATTGAGAAAGTATGTTGTTTTATGAAGTGCTAACAAGCAAGTTGTACTTGCAAAATATATAGTTTCTTGTTGCTTTGTTCCGGGAAGGTACATCTTGATATCTCATCACTTCATTGGTTATAACCCCGGGACTTTCTGATCAGTGGTGACTTGTCAGAGGGGACCTTTTAATATCCTTCTTGACCTTGCCTTCTCAAACCCCCAGGTCACCAGGGATGTCTCCCCTGGGCCTACAACCCTAAAGAGAAAGAGGAATCATATTGAGGTTATAGTGATAGGATAACCTCAAGTTACGCCAATTTGATTTCCATTTACCTTTCCTTCAACCAAAGTACAAATTGTGTGATAACATTTTGGTTTCGTTGTCGGGGAACATTGAGTCAATATTCCTCAACGACACTTTTTCGGTAAGCCTTTATCCAAAGAAATTTTCTTACAAGCTTACCTGGCGAGTCCACTGAGGGTGATTCCCTCATTCCTTTGATAATTTCAAGAAAATTATCTAGCGACTCCACTAATGAAGAAGCCAACCATGACTTCTCAATGGAACCCAGGAAATTTTAAACCTTTAGACATTAGTAAAATCTCGGGATACCCTCGACAAATTCCCCTAAAGTACGAGAAATGTCTCCCTAGATTCATTGGTAGTGATGGGGAGAGAGTTGACTATCACATGAGTGATTTTTGGGCTTTCTTTCAACTCAATCCCATCAGTGATGATGTAGAAGATTTGGCGATGAAAATTTTCTCTGCCACTCTTCACGGCAATGCTAGGAAATGGTATGACAATCTCCATGATGCTAACATCACATCTATGGACCAGTTATAAGAATAATTTATCAAAATATGGGGTATTAAATTGGAATATATCCAAACGTTACTGAAAAGACTCGACTATGTAAAACAAACTGAGAATGAGATTGTCATGGAATTCCAAGATAGGTTTGAGAGATTGCTATATCAGATTCCTAGAATCCATTATCCTAGAGACAAGTACCTCGTGTATCTCTATACCAATGCACTCTTAGTGCATTTAGGTTTCCTCCTCAATAAAAAGGGGCCAAAAACAATTGATGATGCCTATTAAATGGCCATGCAAATCGAGGAGAATATCTCTTTTTCCAAGAGAAAACACACCTTCTCTCTAGGAACCAAAGTTGATGACCCCAAAGGTACCTAAGATACCCTTAGTCTAGACAGATTACTTTCCCTTGATATATTTGAAAGAAGGGAACAAGTCATCAACCAACAAGAGGTTGAGGAGAGCGATCCTAATGAGATTTTCCAATCCCGTGAGGAAGGGAAAGAATTTACTCATGCTTCGACCGAAGATAACGAAGATATGGTTAAAAAGTGAGAGCCTGGAGATATCAAACACGATGATGAAGTATCGATATGTGCTCCTTCCTTTGATAAATCCATCCACGAGCCTATTCCTCCTGCACAAGAAGAAGAGGATGAGATTAGTCACTTTCATTTTTAGTTTCTTGATAATGCCTTATTCTATGATTCAGAGAGTGAAGGAGAAGTGGAATCCTCGGGCAAGGTAGATCCTCCTTGTTGTACAGTTGAATATGTAGGGGAAACTCATGAGGATAAAACAATGATGCATGTTGAAGACACCCAAGTCCTCGAAGCTCCTGCACAAGAAGAAATAAACACGGTGAGTTACCTTCGTTTCCAAAATTTGGATGATTCTTTACTTTATGATTTGGAAAGTGAAGAGGAGACAGATGAGCCCTTGAATGCCTTAAATCCTTTATGTTATGATACAGATAGTGACATGGATAATAATATTGATGAGTTTATACATGTTGGGAGACATAAGTGGGATGTAGTTGGTTATGATATGGACCCTATTACGACATTGAGAATCATTTCCAAGTATTTCTTTTACAGTTATCACAACAGGTTACTCTTAATTTTGACCAGTGGAAACAAGAAGATTATATAATTACTGATACTTTCCAAACACCCAGGGTTGACCTAGTCCCATATTCTCCTAATGATTTTCGGTCATACCTTGAGGATTTTGATGAGTACTCCTCTGAGCATTTGGATTTATTCTATGAAGACAATTTTCAACCATCATTTTTCTCAGAGAGTGAGGAAGTTACTTTCCTGAAACATGATACTTGTGATAAGACTTTCCACCTCCCTTTGATTACTTTACCTTGTTATGTCACTAAAGGTATGGTTTGGAAACATGTCTCTTACCCCAAGTCTTAAGTAGGAAAAAACATTTGTTTGGATTTTAGGGGAAGATTGAGTACCTCAAGAATAACTTTACTATCATAGCCTTCCATCTTCCCCTTAAGAAATTGTTGGTCATCCTTTTGGTTCTTACTAATCCCTTCCCAGGCCTCAAGTTGTGAACATGTCTGAGGTAGCCAACATTCAGTCTCTTTGAGTCGGTCTTCTGAACCCTTGACTTTTCACGAACCCTTTCTGAGATGGATTGAGCACTTTCCTTAGAGTGTGACTTGGCATGATTTTGTCCCTCCCTCCCACCTCCATGAGCTAGGCTTTATGATTTCCGATGATACAATACATTCTCTAACTCATGTTATTTTTGTGCTTAACTTGTCATTGTTTTGATTTATGATGAAGCATAGAGGCAGGTATTGTAAGACATTGCTAGGGTGGTTTCACTGGCTATTTGACTACACCTAGCATTCATCCAACAAGTAAGTAGAGGTAAGTAGGTAGGCATTTGCATTCATTGTATATATCATTTTCATTTCATGCTAGAATAGGTTGTATTTCCATTTGTATATATGATTTCTTTCATTTTATGTACTATATATATATGATCCAGGAGTGATATCACCACCCCAAATGATTACTAATAATCTTATGTTGAGATCAAGCAGGTCACAGGTTATGCTAGAGATGTTGAGGTTCTCATGTGCTCTACGGTGAGAACATGTCCCCGAGTTGGAGCCAGATGTTATCCCCTGGCCTAGGTATAATTAAGGAGAATATGTCTCGAGTCCCACATGTTCTAGACATCGAGTATCGAGAGCCATATTGACTTGAGCTTGGCCCTGGAGGGCCCATCCTTTCTCTTCTTCAGCGCCTCCACCTTGTTAGCAACATCATCATCCATCCCATCGGCCTGGTCCTTCAGCAAAAATTGGTCTTGCTCCATGAGGTAATGAGTATGGGTAGCATGGTATGTGTCACTCTGATTCTCAAAACATTTAAATATGTGCATTTAATTATTTTTAACTTCTAACGTGTGCTTGGACCTTATGTCTTTCCACTTGACCACACCTGGGGGATTGATAGGATGCCCTAGTAATATCATTCCCATAGGGTTTGAGTTTACACTGGGGGGGTTCATGAAAGGTCATCGTCCATTCCCACCATACTTACCACTTTTCATCTTTTTCCTGCTCATCCATCCCATACATTGGTATGGGAATTGGGTTTGCCAAGCTATCAAAGGGTTGTACCTTACCTTGTGGGAAGAAGGGGCTAAAGGCCCAGAGGTTAAAAGTAGTTGGAAAAAGATAAAATCCAAAAGAATGAAACCTCCAGATTCTTTGCCCATGGATCCCCGAGAAAGCAATAAAAAGGCTTCTCAGCAAGAAACAGAGGGACCCGTAAAAATAATAAATCAAGACCTAGTTGGAGGATAGGGGGTCTCATCACGAGCCAGCCTATTAGGTCCATGGGCATGTAGAGGTATGACACTACCATTCAGTTGGTCACCATGCCAGGGTAGTGGCTCTTGGTGGCATAACCAAGAGAAAGGGGGTCTCATCACGAGCCAACCTTCTCATTTTCGTGAAGTGCTTGCAGATAACATTGTCACCATTGGTCACCATGCCAGGGGAATGTCCCTTAACTAGTATCTTGAAAGAAAAAGAAATAAGAATAAAATACAAAAGGCATGAATGGGCTTGGAAACATTTTCATCCATGACAAGGTGCAACTCACCCTCTTCAGAGGCACCCACAGATAAGCCATACATTTCCCTATTATCACTACACCCATTTCCCAGGCATCCCTTACCACCTCATCCACTTACATGGCCTGGATTTGTCCTCACCTGGAAACATCCCACATCCAATGACCACTAGCCCAATAGGACATCCTAGCATCCCCTCCAAACCTGGCTTGTACAATAGCATAATGTCTTTGAGCACTTGTCTAGGAAAGGGGGTTTCATGCAAAAGTTTAAATAACTTGATGATTGGATGTTATTGACATTGCTATGATCCTTGTGACTTATGAACCCATGGAGGGCGTACTTGTTGATGTTGCAAGGCCACGCCCGATGGACAGGTACATATGGGGATATGATTAGTTCAAACCTCCATAGGGATAAAATCCCACTAGATGGATGTTGAGACCCCATCCAGGGGCAGAGATAGATCAGGGGTTTGCACCGGAGAGAGAGAGAGAGGGGCATTCCACCAAGGACAGCCTGGTCAGCATGGACCCAGAGGGGTCTTTCCCTTTTCACCATGATGTAGGCCTTGGAAGTCCCATGACATCACCCATGTGACCCATGACGTCACCCAGTGTTTTGGACACTTTGGAGGCAGTTGTGTGCCAAGTGGCACGTGTGGCAAGATCCAGAGGCCCAAGGAGGCCTAACGTTTTGCTCTTGGAGGCCAACGTTTCCCTAAGAAGGTCTAACGTCACCCTAAAAGGGCATGACGTCATCTTTACATCTTGATTTAGGGTTTTATTATGACATTTAATGTAAAAACTGGATATTACATGTAACTGGCCATGTTGGCCTTTTTGACCTAATTATGGTCATTGATATTGTATAAATAAGGGTTTTAGCCCTTGTATTATTCATCATCTTTCACTCACACTTAGTGAGGTATGAAATTTGCGCCCTATCTAGGGTTACTTGGCTGAAATTTTAGGCGCACTTGTTGAAGGAGGCTAAATTTGGAGTATTTTTGGCAATTTTCTTGGTGGAAGTGTTCAACTAGGCTTTTGCTCAATGATTCTTGATGTATGTAAGTAAAATTTCTGCAATTATTCTTAATTGAATGGTTGTGGTTATGTTTATCTCGCATTTACATTAAGATTATGAAATTGCTTGCTTAAAACCCTAGGAAGTCTAGCACATGTTATTGTCATAGCTTTAAAAGCCTTCACCTGCTAGATTTTGCCAAGAAGCCAAATTTATTAAAGCCTTTTCTAGGGCCTTGCCTTTGCAACACCCTAGTATTTTATTGCTTCATCTTAGCCATCATTTGCTTCATCATTGAGCTAAAGAGGGAGGAAAATTTGCTAAGGCCTAGGGTTACCTACACCTTAGTAGCAATTTTCCCCTAGGGTTTGGTAGTTGAAGCCTTGGCTTACCAACACTCCAACTACTAATCTCTCTTGTCTTTAGCTCTCCTATTATCATTTTCCTTCAACATTTGTCTCTACCTAATTGACTCCATTTACCCTAAAGGAACTAATCTAAGACTTCTCATTGAGTGATTGACCAAAGAAACCATCAAAACCTACACCTTAAGCCTTCTACTAACTACTTCTAACATTAGAATATCCTAACCTACTAAAATTATTGTTGTTGTTACTAAAGTAAGCTACAACCATACTTTGCATCATTAAAAGCTTCCAAAAGTAATTGAAAATTTTGATTCAGGCAATGCCTTGCTTGCTTCTGATAAATGCTAGTATTATAGTGTTAATGATTGATTATTCTTAGTCATTTTGAAGTTTTTTCAAGGCACTTATTGTGAAGTATTGTCTCATAAATATTGTTGTTATAATTTTCTGTTTACTTCATCATTATCAACCAATTACTTTTATTGAGAAAGTCTATGGTTTTATGAAGTGCTAACAAGCAAGATGTACTTGCAAAATATATAGTTTCTTGTTTCTTTATTCCGAAAGGTACATCTTGATATCTCATCACTTCATTGGTTATAACCACGAGACTTTATTATCAGTGGTGACTTGTGAGAGGGAACCTTTTAATAGCCATATTGACCTTGCCTTCTCAAACCCCCAAGTCACCGGGGACGTCTCCCCTAGGCCTACAACCCTAAAGAGAAAGAGGAATCCTATTGAGGTGAGAGTGATAGGATAACCTCAAGTTACGCCAATTTTCTTTCCATTTACCTTTCCTTCAATCAAAGTACAAATTGTGCGATAATAGGGTATTCGAACTCAGATTGGAAAGGTAGTGCAGTTGTCAGAAAAACACTTCTAGTGGTTGTTTTAGTCTGGGATAAGCAGTGGTTTCTTGGTTCAGCAGGAAACATAATTTTGTGGCACGCAATTCAACAAAGGTAGAGTATATGGCAGCTAGTTTGGTGAGTTGTGAGACTATTTGGCTTCTCAAGATCCTTGTAGGGTTATCTAGTCAGGAGTTGGAGCCTACGATAATCTACTGTGACAATCAGAGTTGTACCAAGCTCTCAGAGAATCCATTGCTTCATGACAATTCGAAACACATTGAGATCAAATATCACTTTGTCAGAGACGGGGTGCAGAAGGGAGCAGTGAACCTCCAGTACATTTCTATGGATGAGCAGATTGCATACATTTTCACCAAACCCCTAGTGAAGGGGAAGTTTGTCTAATTTAGATACAAGCTAGGAGTGGTTGAGAATACCTCCCTTGCTAAGAGAGAGTGTTGATTTTTTTGTAACTTCATGAGGTATTCCCACAACTAGCCATGGTGTCAGGCATGCAGGAATCTTCGATGGCACCAGGTTACACTTTCATTTAAGTGAAAACGCCCTTGGATTTGTGTTGGGGTTTCATGGGTTTGGTGATGGGATTTGTGGCCTTATGTTTGGGCTTCACATCCACAAGGAGGAATAAAATATTATGATTTAATGTTGAATTTAGTGGAGGAATCCTTAGAGTAAGCTAAGGGATTCTAAACTCACATTAGACTCATATCAAATGGAGAGGAGAGATTGTGACATTATGGAGTTAGCAAAAGTGAGTGAACTTTTGTGCTAGGAGGCATGGTGATTTCAGCAAGGAAATTCTACACTTCGGAAAATCTGGCCTAGGGATTTTTAACTTCCTATTTTCTATTATTGGAAGGGAAATCACACATGTGAGGTGAGGAAGGTCGCACATGTGAAGAAGAGAGATAGTCATAGAAAGAAAGACGTCGCACATGTGGTACAGATTGTATGGACCACACGTGCGGATCGTACAGGTTTGTACAGCCGCAAAAAGGGAGAAACGGGTCGCATGTGTGGGATGTATAGGCTAGCGACACATGAAAATTGTTCTGGGCAGAGAGCAGGTCGTACGACTGACGTCAACAGGTTTGCAACAGATTTAAATGGAATTTTCAGGGGTAATTTGTTGAGTTGTATTTATGTTGTGAGGATTGTTTTTGTCCTTGGATAATTTACTGAGTTTGTAGTTGGTGAAGAGGATCGTCTTTTCCTTAGATTTGGTGATTTGTGGTTTTTGAGAGGGTTGGTTTTCCCCCCAGAAATTGTGGATCTGATAAGGTTAGAGAAAATATTTTTGTGTCTCATATGTATGGATGATTTCTTTCCAATATTGTTACTTCCACTGCTATAATTTTCTGTCATAATTTCAGTTTAAAATTATTCAGTGATAACAACCCTAGGGTTTACTGTTTGGATAACTTGGAAGTAATTTTCAAATCTGAAATTAGAAGCATAAAAAAAATGACAGCAAACTCTTTATTATGGGATTTATCCATAGAGCAAGCAACAACAACCCAATGGTTTGAATCATCTTGTCTCCCTCTTGTGAATATGAGAATTTTTTAATCTGGTTACATTACATGTAAGGAATCGACATTAAAAGAGCATCACACTAGTCTCTGTAAATTGACTATTTAGTATTTATGCTTATAATAGAAGCTCAACAAGTGTTTGGAAAACACTTAATTTTATCATGTGTTTGATCACATAGATAAGATAGAGCCTAGGAAGCCTCTATTAAGACTTATCATTAGAATGAATAAGTCGTTCAAGTGTTGAAAGAATTGGCTTCATCTACAGAAAATGGTTCAACATAATTTCAACTCTACAACACATTTTTCTATGGCAATATGACCATCAAGTCATAGAACAAGGCCAGGTTATTTCTTAACAACAAACCAATATTGTAAATTCCCTACTTTCTTGAATGTTGGTTGTGATTTTACTTAAAAATTACATAAAGTCCAAGTGGAGTTTCTTAATGTTGAAAGCCTAGCATGCACATTTAATTAAGGAAGGAGTGGCACAAGGGTGCCATCATTGAGAATCCAAGCTCTGCATTTGGGTGGGTCATTAACTGCATTCCCCAATGCCCAAACAACCTATTAAAATAACTAAACAACAAGATAATCAATGAGAGGACAATAAAAGGCTCTACTACAAAATTAAACTATTTGACTCAAAATCTGCATTTAAAATACTAAAAAGGAACATTAAAAAACCTTTTTCTAACTTGTTTGCAAGCATCATCACTTGTAGAGCATAGCAATATACAAATACTGGCTCAGTGCCATGGTCAATCACAGCCCGAGTATGCTTTGATGTTCCTAAAACTATGTTTATCAAATCCCATGATGTTCAAAATATAACCAAGCATACATAAAGTCGCAAAGCCAATTTCAAATCAGTGCAACACTATTTCATATAGAGGGAGAAAAAAAAACATCCCCAAACCCTTTCATGGAATAATGAATGAGTACATTGTTGTTTTCTATCATGTATCGATAAAACAATGTGGACCCTGAGTCAAAAGCAATTGATGACCATGGCATTTCATGTTTTTCACTTGCAAGAACCTCCATCAATGGTTTGAATCACCTTGACTCCCTCTTGTAAATGCTTCCTAGCCTTGCTTTATCTTTCCTCCCTCTTCTAAATGCTTCCTACCCTTGCTTCATCTTGCCTCCCTCTTCTAAATGCCTCCTACCCTTTCTTGGCTTTAGTGACAATTGTTGTATTAACATGTATCAAAAGTTCTTGGCCACAACGGGCCCTTGTCAAGAAAAACATGGAAGAGGATTATTAAAAAAAAAAGGATGTACAACCATGCTTGGGGAATCCAATCCACACCACCTACTAGCCTTTGAACCTTTGAATTTTAATTTTAGTAATCATGGTATTAAAAAAAATTCAATGTGTCTCATAGTTTCACATTTGGTTCCCATTATATCCAATGCTTGAGCATGATATTACTATGCAACATATATACCAATGCCCATGTTGCCCACATGCATTGGTGTTACTTTTTATTTCATTCTTTTGATAAATTCATTCACTCTATTGGAGTTTAATGTCTCATCCACGTGATTTGATTTTAGACTAATTAAAAATAATAATTAATGAAATTTTAAGAATATACAACATAATTTATATTTCTAAAAAAATTGTTTAATTTTTTCTTCAAAATTTTCGAAAACATTATAAAAAATTGATTCATAACAATAAAATTAATATAAATCCCACCCAATTTAACTACATACTTAAAAAATACTCGTTGTGTCAAAGACTAATAAACAAATGAAGAATTTGAAAATATATAATAAAAGTTAATCTTAAATAATTTATATTTCAAATTCTAGAAATAAGAAATAGAGGATGATTTTGTTTAATTTTAGAAGAAGAACAAAACTAAATTTATAGGTGGAAATGTCAAACTACATGACATGCAAAACATAAGCCAGAGATGAGAGTTACATGACATTATAACAAGAGCCGAATATAGAACAATTGTATTACAAATTAGAGGAACATTGTTTTAAGAAGGAACTATGAATGTTGTTTGGTTTAACCTAATTGTGTTTAACAACCTATTTTGATTTCTCCAAACTATAATAGTTATAAGAGAAGGACCATAATTTTGTTGAACAAAAGGCTTTAGATGGAAAGACAGGCATGCCATATTCTTTAAAAAGAACATGAAGGTATAACTGATAACATTTAAATTTTATAGCATCATTGCAAGTAGAGTGTAAACATACTAGGCCTGAGGAGAATACCATATTGGAGGTTGAGTTACACAGACTTTTATTGTTAAGGAACTACAAAAAGATGGATTTATTGAAGTGCCTCAATGTCCAATATGAAGTAAAAATAACGATAATATTTCTTGTTGAGTATTAAATCACATTATCTTTATTATACATTAAACTACATATTTGAGTTATTTTGTATTTAAGTTCATTTTATAAGAATGTTTTAAACTTTAACTATTACAATCAATAGGGACAAAAATCATTCATCGGGAAATTGAAGTACCCTCATGTCCACCTCAACGTAGCACGTCATGCACATGGATGGGATTCTATATCATGTACGACAGACACCATAACAACATTGTTATGTGTAAATCTCATTTGTGCAATTAGGTCGGCATTATAGTGCCCCCCCTACCCCCCATGGGTGTCACACTATGCTTTCCAAATGCCCAATGTGCATAAATCTCTCAAAAACCAGATAAACAACATTTAGCCTTGTCCATTACATTCCAATGGTTGAAAAGGTTGCTTTGATGTAATAAGTGGCTAAGCACTACTCTTTCTCAATAACTTGTGCTAAGTAAAAAACTTCTCTCTCTTTGTAAGAAAGAGGGTTTCCCCATTTTTGTTGTCTAGTATATTATTTCAACTATCAATAGGGTGCAATTTATTTTGGATAACTCTTCGCCCATTACATTTAGAATTGTTGGCGCAATTCACCCTGGTTGTGCAAGTGCCCCCAATATTATTGTGTTTGGCTCTCACATTCGTTAATGTGAGCTTGCATCATTCTTGTCTCTACATCATTTTTAATTTATATCTATACTTGCAATAGAGGTGTGCTAGATTATATAGATGTTCACTATGTTAACCACATTTTTTTAGGAGTCAATGGCCTAAATTCGTATGGAAAAAATGGATGGGGATTTCAACATGGAGCATTGGGTAAAAGAGGATTAAAAAACAACGTTTCATATAGTAAGGGACACTCTTAGTCTTTGTATTTTGTGGAAGTTATGTTAGGCAATGAGCAAAGCATACCAAGTTAAGTGGCTAGTCCAAATCTTATGCAAGAGAATGATTTATTTGATAAGGAAATAAGAAACAAAGTTGATAAGGTAGTTCCTCATCCACCAAACTTTAAAACAAGGTAACTTCTAGGCATAGTTTACTTTAGATTATTGAAGGTAGAGTTACTCAAGGTGAAAATGCTCCACCAAGAATCAATTTTTACACACGTAAAATTAAAGGGATTACATTCAAATAAAATTAAAGGGAACACAATCAACTATATCAATAATGAAATTATGTGGCATTAGGATAATGTAAGGGCTCTAGATCCACAGACATGCATAATTCAAGAATCTCATCATTATTCAACCTATAGGCGTGAAAGGGACGTCATGTAAAGTGTAAGACAATGAGCATTTATACTTTTTAAAGCATCATGCTTCGACTTTATGAACAAAAGATTATGTTCCCATCTAACATGGATGCAATCAAATTTACACTTATGTTAATGGGCATGTGAGTATTTTGACGAGTGTCTTTCAATAAAACAATGGGTTTTCAAATATATTTTTAAAGGTTGTTTTTCGGGACATTTTTGTTTACTATTTAAAAATTGGTATCCTAGACCACTCAAGCAACTAAATATTTATACATATTTGAAATGTCATTATTACTAGTTATCTATGTTCAAACTTCCAATCCTTCACATAAAGTAATGTGACAAGCAATATATGACATATTATAACAATAGTAAAAAAATAATTATGCTCGTTATATCTTTAATTAATATATGACATATTATAACAACAATAGTAAAAAAATAAAAGGAATTATTAATTATTTCTTAAATTATTAATTAAAAGGAATTTACAATTTTCCTATTAATAAAAATATACCATGAATAAATGTTTGTTAATTGCTCTATTACAAAAGGAACGCTTATTTTCATTTTGTTTAAGTGCAAGTTGTCTATTTTACATAGTTTATTAGACAAATTCATTCAAAATATCTATTTTCTTAAATACAAATTATACGCTAATAATAAAATTATAGTTCTATGAAATATTTAAGTTAGGTTAAACCAACAATAATTAATTTAATATTTTCTTTTATTTTCAATTAATTTTAATTTCAATTTCAAAATACCCATGCTTGTATAGTTTAATGAATTATTCAAGTTAGGTTAAACAAGCTTTAATTAATTTAATCTTTTCTTTCTTTTCTTTTCAATTAATTTTAATTTCAATTTCAAAAGACCCATGTTTGTATTTTTTTTCTTAACTTCATCAATGTAAACGTAGATTATTTTACCAACAATAATGCAATCTTGAATTATTTAATTTAAACAAGCTTTAATTAATTTAATATTTTTTTTCTTTTATTTTCAATTAACTTTAATTTCAATTTCAAAAGACCCATACTTGTATTTTCCTTAACCTCATCAATGTAAATGTAGATTATTTTACCAACAATAATGCAATCTTCACAAGGAAGAAATAAAACATAAGGTAACCTAGTTAAAAATTGAGACCATTTTACCAAAATAATGTACTATAGATGTGTATATATAAGTTTTGATAGAGATTTATTAAAATACATGGTTTGCATATCACATATGTGTATATATAAGTTTAGATAGAGATTTATTAAAATACATGGTTTGCATGTTACATATTGGTATGTAGTTATTAATCTTCAAAGTAAAATTTGTTATCACATAGCATCATTTAATGTAAGTATAACAATCTGGTTTGGTGACTTAGACAAAGAATGGAATAACATATTGCAGCCAACATTTCTAACAACAATTGGCTTAGTTTACATGTCTAGGAATGTCTCATATAGATCCAATTGATTCACTTAGATAAAATCAAGATAGTGGATCCAAACTTGATTTTAGACATACATTGAGATGGTGGACCCAAACTTGATTCACTTAGATTAGTAAAGTAATAGATCCAATTACATGATTTTAATCAATATAATTGTCCTGGCTTTATAGTGGATCCAAACTTGATTTTAGACAAATATTGAGATAGTGGACCCAAACTTGATTCACTTAGATAAGTAGTAAAGTAATAGATCCAATTACATGACTCTAAATAATAATTGCCCTCGATTTAATCACTTTTTGTGAATGAGACTGAAGATTGCAGTGACAAACTTACTACACCCTATGCAATTGACCATTTAATTACTAGACAACATATCTTATTTAAAATTTAATAAAAATGTATACCACTTTATTTTTTATTTTCTACTTCAAACATCATTTAGTGAAACTTGAGTTTGAATTTCTTCCCTAAAAACATAAATATATAGTTCAATCAAAATTCTTAAAACAACTCAAACCACAATGAGAACATGAATCCCTATTAAGCATTATTCTTGAACCCTAAATAAAATCAAAATCACATTTAATTGTGAAAAATTACACGTTGTCAACAATAAGAAATAATCAATTACATAAAATAAAAATAAAAATAAGTGGTTGAAAATTATATAAGTGTATGCTCCATTCATATGCCAATGTAAAATCAAAATCACATTTAATTTAATTGTCAAAATCACATTTAATTTAATTAATTTAATTGTCAAAATCACATTTAATTTAATGGTCAAAATCACATTTAATTTAATTGTTAAGATAGCATTTTATCAATAAGAAGAAATTAACCAATTACATTAAAAAATGGTTTCACATATAACTACTAATACTTATTCAATTGATACATGCTTTCTACAATCCAAATGACATTTCAGAAAAATGAAGCTACTAATTATTATGGCATTGAGAGGTGCTTTCTACAACCCAGTATGAGGGAGATGTGTAATTTTATACTCAACATAAAGTTGACAAATAACATTTCAAAAAAACAATAAAATATTAATAACAAAAATATAGTAAAATATTTCAAATATAATTTGTCAATTAGATCTAGTCCAAACTGTTGAGAGAAAAAAAAAACTGTGGTATGCTCCCCACCCAGGATCAATTCCAGCAAGTGGCACATTGAGCTCTTAAAGAGTATTATGTTATATCAACCTTGAGTCATGAAGAATACAATTTACTTTAACTTTTAAATGAGATGTGTTTCACGAAATATATATATATATATATATATATAGTAATTGAAAGTAAACAAATTGTCCCTAATGATAGGTGGTCGATGGTGGTCGATGTTGGACGTTTCAAAACTTTCTTAAACAGCAGTAAACAAATTTGTCTCTTCCCTCTAAGGCTCACATACAAGGAATGAAAAAAATAGTGAAAGTTATTGAGCAGCTTCAAATCAAATATTAGTTAAAATGAATCAAATATTAGTTAAAATGGATTACTAAGTATCGAAAGCATCAACAAGTATGAAGTTATTTTTTTTATCTACAACGTTATCACTGTTTAAAAGTTTTCATCCATGGCTATTATGTACAAGCATCATTAGATTATTTTTTTATCACATTCATAATGCATTATCAATACAAAAAGAATCTCATAATGTAGATCTATTATGTACAAGCATCATTAAATTATTTTTTTCACATTCATAATGCATTATCAATACAAAAAGAATCTCATAATGTAGATCTATGAGGATCAATGCAGTAATTACTAACCAAAGTAGATCATCAATACAAAAAGAATCTCATAATGTAGATCTATACGGATCAATGCAGTAATTACTAACCAAAGTAGATCCATCATAACTCCGGAAGGTTTCATCCATGGCTATTATGCGCGAGCATCATTAAATTATTTTTATCACATTCATAATTTATTATCAATATAAAAAGAATCCCATAATATGGATCAATGAGAATCAATGGAATCAATGCAGTAATTATTAACCAGAGTAGATCCATCTTAACTCCGGCTCTATCAAGCGGGATCAAATCCATGGAAATGCTAACTTTTTTGAAGAAGCAAAACTTGGAGAAGACTTACACCTTGATGGATTTTATCTCTCGACGCTTGATAGATGGATCTTATACTTACACTCATTCCTATCATTATCAAGAGCTCAACTTTGCAAACTAGGAATTGTATTCAGAACATTCTTTATCTGATAACTACATTTAAGCATGGGAAATTATTTTCCATTGAAAACTTGATTTGAAATCCATCCAAGGGGATATTTAATAGCCTTTCAAATATCTTTCTTTGATTAGTTGGCTATTAAATCCAACACTTGCTAACGGATCAAGCATTTGGGAAGACAATAAATTGTACAGTCAAGTTGCTAACTCTACATTATATTTTCCATGAGAATGAGCATGCTGAAGAAAGCTAGCAGTACCGAAATGAAAGAC
>ML786411.1:79253-97607 GCA_009831015.1 Picea engelmannii | reverse complement strand
ATCTCTGCTCCAGATAAGGTGCTGATGTCGATGGAGTGAGATTTGTTGGAAGGTGGACCTTAACGTATTCCACATCATCCAACGTGAGTGCAGATAGAAATCTTGCAGACATAATTTTTGGAACAGTAATCACTTACTTGTGGATTTTATGAGCCCAAGTTAGTATATGCTCATTGCTTCCTCATGTTTTGAGAGTCTGAGAAAATGCTAAAAGAAAACTCTAGGGGGTTTTCTTTCCCATCATAATTCACTAGGTCTGGTAAAGAATAATCCTTTTTTGATAAATGCCCCTTTCATACTTTAATGAGCAGTCAAAGGGAGAAAACAAGCTCAAATTTATTCATTTCAAAACAAGTCAGTTATATTGATAAGAAAATTTCATGAAATAAAATAGTCTTACCTTCTTACCTATTGCGGGAGAGTGATAAAGTTCAGTTCTATACTTGCTTTGAAGAACCTGTAAAACTGAAAACAATATATCAACATATCCAAAAAGAAAGATTTTTTTTTTATATATATATTTATTATTTAATTTTTTATTTTCTGGTAAAAAATTAGTATTTACAGAATCTTAAACAGCATGAATGATCAAAGATTAGCAGGAGGAGAAGACTCTTCTTCCACTATCTTTATTTCTGTTTGCTTGGCAACTTCTTGTAGAAAATCATCTTTTGACAAGGGTTTGTTATACACTTTTAATCGATGTCCATTTACTACAAAGGAATTCTGAGAATCATCTATGGTCTTAATTCTGACAAAACCATTATCAAAAACAGTTTCTACTTCATAAGGTCCCAACCACCTTGTTGTGAGTTTCCCTTTGAAAGTTTTGTATTTGGAATCGAAAAGTAATGCCCAATCCCCTGGTTGAAAATGTTTTTTCTTAATGTATTTATCATGCCATTTACTACGTTGATTTTGTACAAGGATAGTTCTTTGAAGAGCATCTTGCCTAATTTCTCCCAATTCATTTAGTTGCATGACTCTCTTTTTCTGTGCTTCATCCAAATTCAACCGCAATTCTGCTGCTAGGTGGAAGGTATGAATCTGAAATTCTATGGGAAGGAGAATTTGCTTGCCAAATACCAATTCGTAAGGAGTATGACCAGTGGTATTTCTCCATGTAGTCCGGTATGCCCATAAAGCCTCCGAAATTATATCTGCCCAATCTTTATGATGTAAATGTATTGTCTTGGTCATAATAGCTTCTAGAACTTTATTTGTAGATTCCACTTGCCCATTGGCTTGTGGATGGTATGGGGAAGACTTATAGTGTTTTATCCCATATTTATCTGTGAGTTCTTTCATCAATTTGGAAGTAAATTGGGCACCTTGGCTGGTAACAATATCTCGTGGGACACCGAAGTGGGTAAATATATCTTCATACATAAACTCAACCACTAATTTCTCAGTTGCTTGATATAAGGATTTTGCCTCTACCCACTTGGTCACAAAATGTGTGCACACCAAGATGTACTTCCTCTTTCTCGACATTGGGGCAATTGGTCCTACAAAATCAAGTGCCCATTTATCAAATGGTTCAATCACAACCTGTGGTCGTAAGGGCATATTGTCTGCTGCAGTGGGCCTTCCCATCCTTTGACAACTATCACAGCTTCTCACATATTTCGTTGCATCCTTAAACAATGTCGGCCAATAGTACCTTGATTGTAAGACTTTATATGTCATTCTCTTATCAGAGAAATTTCCTCCACATGGCCCATCATGACAGGCCTGAAAGATATTGGGAATCTCATCTTCCCGGACACATCTCCTAATGATCATATCAGAACTTGTATAGAAAAGATCACTTCCCACCCAAGAATAGTAAGCACTTTGTTGGATAATTATTTTCTTTTGTGGTGGTGATAAATGAGCTGGTAATATTCCTGTGGCTAAGTAATTTGTTGTATCTGCAAACCAAGGGGTCTTAACAGCTACTGCAAACAAATGTTCATCAGGGAAATTATCATTCACTGGGATGTCAGTACTATCTTGAGGAATACGAGAAAGAAAATCCGCAACTACATTCTCTTTCCCTGGCCGATCAAGTATAGTGATGTTAAATTCTTGAAGCAACAAAATCCATCGTGTGATTCGTCCAGTAGTAACTGGTTTGTTCATCAAAAATCTGATAGCAGAATGGTCAGTATGAACAAAAACCTCATATCCAATAATGTAGTGACGAAATTTGTTAATGGAATGAACTACTGCTAAAAATTCCTTCTCTGTTACTGTGTAGTTCAATTCAAGAGGAGTAAGGTTTTTGCTAGTAAAGTAAATTGCATAATTTTGTTGGTTTTTTTTTTGTCCAAGCACTCCTCCTAAAGCGGTGTCTGAGGCATCAGTTGAAATATGGAAAGGAAGGGACCAATCTGGTCCTCTGAGAATAGGTGCCATGGACAATTTTGCTATTAAATTCTCAAAAGTACTCTGACAATTATCATCCCAACAAAATTCTGCGTCTTTTTCTAACAATTTAAACATGGGGCTGGCTATCTTTGTAAAGTTTTAAATAAATCGACGATAATATCCAGCATGCCCCAAAAAACTTCTCACATCTTTTTGGGTTTTTGGAGAGGAGAGATTAACTATCACCTCAATTTTGGCTGGATCAACTTTAATTCCTTCTACAGACAAATGTTGACCCAACACAATTCCCTCAGTTAATAGCATTTTACATTTTTCGTGACTAAGGGATAAATTTGATTCCTGGCAGTGAATCAAGACTTTCTCTAGATTACTTAAGGCTTCTTCGAAAGTGTTACCATAAACAGTAAAATCGTCCATGTAAACTTCCACACAATCATGAATTAAGTCAACAAAGACCCCAAGGACTGCTCTTTGAAATGTAGCAGGAGCATTGCATAATCCAAAAGGTAGCACTTTATAAGCATAAGTGCCCCAAGGACACGTAAATGTTGTTTTGTCCTCGTCTTCAGGATCAATTTGAATCTGATTGTATCCACTATAGCCATCGAGAAAATAAAAATATATTTTTCCAGCCAAGGTATCCAGAACCTGATCTATAAAGGGTAAAGGAAAATAGTCTTTCAGGGTTGCCTTGTTCAGCTCCCTAAAGTCTACACACATTCTCCATTTCCCTGTCATTTTCTTAGGTACCACAACAAGAGGTGAAACCCATTTGCTGTCAGAAATTGGATAAATGAATCCAACGTTTAATAATTTATGTAATTCTTCTTTTACAAAGTCTTTTAGGATTGGATTTATACGCCTTTGTGGTTGTCTTACTGGGGTTATCCCTGGTTGGATATAGATGTGGTGAATGCAAGTGTCAGGGTGTACTCCCCTCATGTCAGTATATTCCCATGCAAAAACCCATGACTGTTCTTTCAAAAGATTTGTTAACTGTTCTTGTTGGCTGAGACTCAATTCAGAGTTGATGTATAGACATCTACCTGGGCTAAGTTCTACTGGAATGGTATATGAACCTGAGTGCTCAGAAATGGTGAAAACCATGGATGGTGAAAATGAGGAAAATAACTCACTTCATTCTTGAAATTCTTCTCTGAAAATTTGATCATATTGAAGATAGGTTTGTGGGAACTCAACATTTTCTGTCACAGAAAGAAATTGATTTAAAATTTCATCCTCTGTAGGTTCTTGCAGTGCGTGGAACTCATCAACAAAGAATAAAGATTCTTCATCATCATTCTCATAATAGGGACACTTCAACCACCATAATTCTTCTGTAACTGGCTGAGCAGGTGGGAACAGAGTATGTTTTTGTGAAGAAATACCATTTGAGATAAACATATCCCCACCACGACATCCTATGAAAGTGTTGGCTGTGGCCAACCAAGGTCTCCCTAGAATGATTGGATGGCCTTTTGTGGGGTCCTTTGAATGAATAATCATGAAGTCAACAGGATATTCCCACGAAGCTAAATTCACAAGGATGTCATCAAGAACTCCAACAGGTTTTATAGTGGTTCTATCGGCAAGTTCAAGAACTGTAGGAGTAGGGCGAAGGAATTGATTTAGTTGTAACAGTTCCACTGTGTTGATGGTCATTATATTAATGGATGCACCTAGATCGACTAAAGTATTAACAATAGAAACATTGTTGATAGTCACTAAAACTATTGGGTTCCCTGGGTTGGCAGACTTTACAATTTTAGGTGTTTCAGAAATACAATTTGATGACTGTCCCACTAGGTGTATTGTGGGTGGATCTTTCTGTTTCCGACCTGGTTTCTTAATGCAGAGTTCTTTGATAGTTTTGGCATAGATGGGAACATCTTTGATTGCTTGTAACAATGGAATCTTGTCACAGACATTTCTTAGTTCATTCATGATGTCAAACTCAGATTGGACAATCGGTTTTTCAATGAGCAACCTCTAAAGCCTTTTGTTCAACAAAATTATGGTACTTCTCTTATAACTATTATAGTTTGGAGAAATCAAAATAGGTTGTTAAACACAATTAGGTTAAACCAAACGACATTCATAGTTCCTTCTTAAAACCATGTTCCTCTAATTTGTAATACAATTGTTCTATATTCGGCTCTTGTTATAATGTCATGTAGATCTTATATTTGGCTTATGTTTTGCATGTCATGTAGTTTGACATTTCCACCTATAAATTTAGTTTTGTTCTTCTTCTAAAATTAAACAAAATCATCCTTATTTCTTATTTCTAGAATTTGAAATATAAATTATTTAAGATTAACTTTTATTATATATTTTCAAATTCTTCATTTTGTTTATTAGTCTTTGACACAACGAGTATTTTTTAAGTATATAGTTAAATTGAGTGGGCTTTATATTAATTTTATTGTTATGAATCAATTTTTTATAATGTTTTTGAAAATTTTGAAGAAAAAATTAAACATTTTTTTTAGAAATATAAATTATGTTGTATATTCTTAAAATTTCATTAATTATTATTTTTAATTAGTCTAAAATTAAATCACGTGGATGAGACATAAAACTCCAATAGAGTGAATGAATTTATCAAAAGAATGAAATAAAAAGTGACACCAATGCATGTGGGCAACATGGGCATTGGTATATATGTTGCATAGTAATATCATGCTCAAGCATTGGATATAATGGGAACCAAATGTGAAACTATGAGACACATTGAACTTTTTTTAATATCATGATTACTAAAATTAAAATTCAAAGGCTCAAAGGCCAGTAGGTGGTGTGGATTGGATTCCCCAAGCATGGTCGTACATCTTTTTTTTTTTAATAATCCTCTTCCATGTTTTTCTTTGACAAGGGCCCGTTGTGGCCAAGAACTTTTGATACATGTTAATACAACAATTGTCACTAAAGCCAAGAAAGGGTAGGAAGCATTGAAGAGGGAGGCAAGATGAAGCAAGGGTAGGAAGAATTTAGAAGAGGGAGGAAAGATGAAGCAAGGCTAGGAAGCATTTACAAGAGGGAGTCAAGGTGATCCAGACCATTGATGGAGGTTCTTGCAAGTGAAAAACATGAAATTCCATGGTCATCAATTGCTTTTGACTGAGAGTCCACATTGTTTTATCGATACATGATAGAAAACAACAATGTACTCATTCATTATTCCATGAAAGGGTTTGGGGATGTTTTTTATTCTCCCTCTATATGAAATAGTGTTGCACTGATTTGAAATTGGCTTTGCGGTTTTATGTATGCTTGGTTATATTTTGAACATCATGGGATTTGATAAACATAGTTTTAGGAACATCAAAGCATACTGGGGTTGTGATTGACCATGGCACTGAGTCGGTATTTGTATATTGCTAAGCTCTACAAGTGATGATGCTTGCAAACAAGTTAGAAAAAGGTTTTTTAATGTTCCTTTTTAGTGTTTTCAATGCAGATTTTGAGTCAAATAGTTTAATTTTGTAGTAGAGCCTTTTATTGTCGTCTCATTGATTATCTTGTTGTTTAGTTATTTTAATAGGTTGTTTGGGCATTGGGGAATGCAGTTAGTGACCCACCCAAATGCATAGCTTGGATGCTCAATGATGGCACCCTTGTGCCACTCCTTCCTTAATTAAATGTGCATGCTAGGCTTTCAACATTAAGAAACTCCACTTGGACTTTATGTAATTTTTAAGTAAAAGCACAACCAACATTCAAGAAAGTAGGGAATTTACACTATTGGTGTGTTGTTAAGAGATAACCCGGCCTTGTTCTATGACTCGATGGTCATATTGCCATAGAAAAATGTGTTGTAGAGTTGAAATTATGTTGAACCATTTCTTGTAGATGGAGCCAATTCTTTCAACACTTGAACGACTTATTCATTCTAATGATAAGTCTTAATAGAGGATTCCTAGGCTCTATCTTATCTATGTGATCAAACACATGATAAAATTCAGTGTTTTCCAAACACTTGTTGAGATTCTATTATAAGCATAAATACTAAATAGTCAATTTACAGAGACTAGTGTGATGCTCTTTTAATGTCGATTCCTTACATGTAATGTAACCCGATTAAAAAATTCTCATATTCACAAGAGGGAGGAAAGATGATTCAAACCATTGGGTTGTTGTTGCTTGCTCTATGGATAAATCCCATAATAAAGAGTTTGATGTCATTTTTTTATGCTTCTAATTTCAGATCTGAAAATTACTTCCAAGTTATCCAAATAGTAAACCCTAGGGTTGTTATCATTGAATAATTTTAAACTGAAATTATGACAGAAAATTATAGCAGTGGAAGTAACAATATTAGAAAGAAATCATCCATACATATGAGACACAAAAATATTTTCTCTAACCTTATCAGATCCACAATTTATGGGGGGGAAACCAACCCTCTCAAAAACCACAAATCACCAAATCTAAGGAAAAGATGATCCTCTTCACCAACTACAAACTCAGTAAATTATCCAAGGACAAAAACAATCCTCACAACATAAATACAAGTCAACAAATTACCCCTGAAAATTCCACTTAAAAATTTGTTGCAAACCTGCTGACGTTAGTCGTATGACCTGCTCTCTGCCCAGAACAATTTTCATGTGTGGCTAGCCTATACGTCCCACACATGTGACCCGTTTCTCCCTTTTTGCAGCTATACAAACCTGTACAATCCACACGTGTGGCCCATACAGTCTGTACCACATGTGCGACGTCTTTCTTTCTATGAATATCTCTCTTCTCCACATGTGCAACCTTCCTCACCTCACATGTGTGATTTCCCTTCCAATAATAGAAAATAGGAAGTTAAAAATCCCTAGGCCAGATTTTCCGAAGTGTAGAATTTCCTTGCTGAAATCACCATGCCTCCTAGCACAAAAGTTCACTCACTTATGCTAACTCCATAATGTCACAATCTCTCCTCTCCATTTGATAGGAGTCTAATGTGAGTTTAGAATCCCTTATCTTACTCTAAGGATTCCTCCACTAAATTCAGCATTAAATCAGAATATCTTATTCCTCATTGTGGATGTGAAGCCTAAACATAAGGCCACAAATCCCATCACCAAACCCATGAAACCCCAACACAAATCCAAGGGCGTTTTCACTTAAATGAAAGTGTAACCTCGTGCCATCGAAGATTCCTGCATGCCTGACACCATGGCTACTTGTGGGAATACCTCATGAAGTTACAAAAAAATCAACACTCTCTCTTGGCAAGGGAGGTATTCTCAACCACTCCTAGCTTGTATCTAAATTAGACAAACTTCCCCTTCACTAGGGGTTTGGTGAAAATGTATGCAATCTTCTCATCCATAGAAATGTATTGGAGGTTCATTGCTCCCTTCTGCACCTCATCTTTGACAAAGTGATATTTGATCTCAATGTGTTTCGAATTGTCATGAAACAATGGATTCTCTGAGAGCTTGGTACAACTCTGATTGTCACAGTAGATTATCGTAGGCTCCAACTCCTGACTAGATAACCCTACAAGGATCTTGAGAAGCCAAATAGCCTCACAACTCACCAAACTAGTTGCCATATACTCTACCTTTTTTGAATTGCGTGCCACAAAATTATGTTTCCTGCTGAACCAAGAAACCATTGCTTATCCCAGGCTAAAACAACCACTAGAAGTGTTTTTTCTGACAACTGCACTACCTTTCCAATCTGAGTCAGAATACCCTGCTATCGCACAATTTGTAATTTGATTGAAGGAAAGGTAAATGGAAAGAAAATTGGCGTAACTTGAGGTTATCCTATCACTCTCACCTCAATAGGATTCCTCTTTCTCTTTAGGGTTGTAGGCCCAGGGGAGACGTCCCCGGTGACTTGGGGGTTTGAGAAGGCAAGGTCAATATGGCTATTAAAAGGTCCCCTCTCACAAGTCACCACTGATAATAAAGTCTCGTGGTTATAACCAATGAAGTGATGAGATATCAAGATGTACCTTTCGGAACAAAGAAACAAGAAACTATATATTTTGCAAGTACATCTTGCTTGTTAGCACTTGATAAAACCATAGACTTTCTCAATAAAAGCAATTGGTTGATAATGATGAAGTAAATAGAAAATTATAACAACAATATTTATGAGACAATACTTCACAATAAGTGCCTTGAAAAAACTTCAAAATGACTAAGAATAATCAATCATTAACACCATAATACTAGCATTTATCAGAAGCAAGTAAGGCATTGCCTGAATCAAAATTTTCAATTACTTTTGGAAGTGCTGCAAAGTATGGTTGTAGCTTACTTTAGTAACAACAACAATAATTTTAGCAGATTAGGATATTCTAATGTTATAAGTAGTTAGTAGAAGGCTTAAGGTGTAGGTTTTGATGGTTTCTTTGGTCAATCACTCAATGAGAAGTCTTAGATTAGTTCCTTTAGGGTAAATGGATTCAATTAGGTAGAGACAAATGTTGAAGGAAAATGATAATAGGAGAGCTAAAGACAAGAGATATTAGTAGTTGGAGTGTTGGTAAGCCAAGGCTTCAACTACCAAACCCTAGGGGGAAATTGCTACTAAGGTGTAGGTAACCCTAGGCCTTATCAAATTTTCCTCCCTCTTTAGCTCAATGATGAAGCAAATGACGGCTAAGATGAAGCAATAAAATACGAGGGTGTTGCAAAGGCAAGGCCCTAGCAAAGGCTTTAAGAAAGTTGGCTTCTTGGAAAAATCTAGTAGGTGAAGGCTTTTAAAGCTATGACAATAACATGTGCTAGACTTCCTAGGGTTTTAAACAAGCAATTTCATAATCTTAATGTAAATGCAAGATAAACATAACCATAACCATTCAATTAAGAATAATGCAGAAATTTTACTTACATACGTCAAGAATCATCGAGCAAAAACCTAGTTGAACACTTCCACCAAGAAAATTGCCAAAAATACTCCAAATTTAGCCTCCTTCAAAAAGTGCACCTAAAATTTCAGCCAAGTAACCCTAGATAGGGTGAAAATTTCATACCTCACTAAGTGTGAGTGAAAGATGATGAATAATACAAGGGCTAAAACCCTTATTTATACAATATCAATGACCATAATTAGGTAAAAAAGGCCGACATGGCCAATTACATGTAATATCCAGTTTTTACATTAAATGTCATAATAAAACCCTAAATCAAGATGTAAATACGACGTCATGCCCTTTTAGGGTGACGTTAGACCTTCTTAGGGAAACGTTGGCCTCCAAGAGAAAAATGTTAGGTCTCCTTGGGCCTTTGGATCTTGCCACATGTGCCACTTGGCACACAACTGCCTCCAAAGTGTCCAAAACACTGGGTGATGTCACGGGTCACATGGGTGATGTCATGGGACTTCCAAGGCCTACATCATGGTGAAAAGGGAAAGACCCCCCTAGGTCCATGCTGACCAGGCTGTCCCTGGTGGAGTGTCCCTCTCTCTCTCTCCGGTGCAAACCCCTGATTTGTCTCTGCCCCTGGATGGGGTCTCAACATCCATCTAGTGGGATTTTATCCCTATGGAGGTTCAAACTAATCATATCCCCATATGTACTTGTCCATCGGGTGTGGCCTTGCAACATCAACAAGTACGCCCTCCATTGGTTCATAAGTCACAAGGATCATAGCAATGTCAATCACATCTAATCATCAAGTTATTTAAACTTTTGCATGAAACTCCCATTCCTAGATAAGTGCTCAAAGACATTATGCTATTCTACAAGCCAGGTTTGTAGGGGATGCTAGGATGTCCTATTGGGCTAGTGGTCATTGGATGTGGGATGTTTCCAGGTGAGGACAAATCTAGGCCATGTAAGTGGATGAGGTGGTAAGGGATGTCTGGGCAATGGGTTCAGTGGTAATAGGGAAATGTATGGCTTATCTATGGGTGCCTCTTAAGAGGGTGAGTTGCACCTTGTCATGGATGAAAATGTTTCCAAGCCCATTCATGCCTTTTATATTTTATTCTTATTTCTTTTTATTTCAAGATACTATTTAAGGGACATTCCCCTGGCATGGTGACCAATGGTGACAATGTTATCTGTAAGCACTTCATGAAAATGAGAAGGTTGGCTTGTGATGAGACCCCCTTTCTCTTGGCTATGCCACCAAGAGCCACTACCCTGGCATGGTGACCAATTGAATGGTAGTGTCATACCTCTACATGCCCATGGACCTAATAGGCTGGCTCGTGATGAGACCCCCTATCCTCCAACTAGGTCTTGATTTATTATTTTTACGGGTCCCTCTGTTTCTTGCTGAGAAGCCTTTTTATTACTTTCTCGGGGATCCCTGGGTAAAGAATCTGGAGGTTTCATTCTTTTGGATTTTATCTTTTTCCAACTACTTTTAACCTCTGGGCCTTTAGCCCCTTCTTCCCACAAGGTAAGGTACAACCCTTTGATAGCTTGGCAAACCCAATTCCCATACCAATGTATCGGATGGATGAGCGGGAAAAAGATGAAAAGTGGTAAGTATGGTGGGAATGGACGATGACCTTTCATGAACCCCCCCAGTGGAAACTCAAACCCTATGGGAACGAGATTACTAGGGCATCCTATCAATCCCCCAGGTGCGGTCAAGTGGAAAGACATAAGATCCAAGAACACATTAGAAGTTAAAAATAATTAAATGCACATATTTAAATGTTTTGAGAATCAGAGTGACACACACCATGATACCCATACTCATTACTACATGGAGCAAGACCAATTTTTGTTGAAGGACCAGGCCGATGGGATGGATGATGTTGTTGCTAACAAGGTGGAGGCGCTGAAGAAGACAAAGGATGGGCCCTCCAGGGCCAAGCTCAAGTTGATATGGCTCTCGGTACTCGATGTCTAGAACATGTGGGACTCGAGACATAATCTCAGTTATCCCTAGGCCAGGGGATAACATCTGGCTCCAACTCGGGGACATGTTCTCACCGTAGAGCAGATGAGAACCTCAACATCTCTAGCATAACCTGTGACCTACTTGATCTCAACATAAGATTATTAGTAATCATTTGGGGTGGTGATATCACTCTTGGATCATATATATATTACAGAAAATGAAAGCAATCATATATACAAATGGAAATACAACCTACTCTAGCATGAAATGCAAATGGTATATACAATGAATGCAAATTCCTACCTACTTACCTCTACTTACTTGTTGGATGAATGCTAGGTGTAGTCAAATAGCCAGTGAAACCACCTTAGCAATATCTTACAATACCTGCCTCTATGCATCATCATAAATCAAAACAATGACAAGTTAAGCAAAAAAATAACATGAGTTGAGAATGTATTGTATCATCGGAAATCATAAAGTCTAGCTCATGGAGGTGGGAGGGAGGGACAAAATCATGCCAAGTCATACTCTAAGGAAAGTTCTCAATCCATCTCAGAAAGGGATCGTGAAAAGTCAAGGGTTCAGAAGACCAACTCAAAGAGACTGAATGTTGGCTACCTCAGACATGTTCACAACTTGAGGCTTGGGAAGGGATTAGTAAGAACCAAAAGGATGACCAACAATTTCTTAAGGGGAATATGGAAGGCTATGATAGTAAAGTTCTTCTTGAGGTACTCAATCTTCCCCTAAAATCCAAATAGAGGTTTTTTCCTACATAAGACTTGGGGTAAGAGACATGTTTCCAAACCATACCTTTAGTGACATAACAAGGTAAATTAATCAAAGGGAGGTGGAACGTCTTATCACAAGTATCATGTTTCAGGAAAGTAACTTCCTCACTCTCTGAGAAAAATGATGGTTGAAAATTGTCTTCATAGAATAAATCCAAATGCTCAGAGGAGTACTCATCAAAATCCTCAAGGTATGACCGAAAATCATTAGGAGAATATGGGAGTAGGTCAACCCTGGGTGTTTGGAAAGTATCAGTAATTATATAATCTTCTTGTTGCCACTGGTCAAAATTAAGAGTATCATGTTGTGATAACTGTAAAGGAAATACTCGGAAATGATTCTCAATGTCATAAATAGGGTCCATATCATAACCAACTACATCCCACTTATGTCTCCCAACATGTATAAACTCATCAATATTATTATCCATGTCACTATCTGTATCATAACATAAAGGATTTAAGGCATTCAAGGGCTCATCTAACTCCTCTTCAATTTCCAAATCATAAAGTAAAGAATCATCCAAATTTTGGAAAGGAAGGTAACTCACCGTGTTTATTTCTTCTTGTGCAGGAGCTTCGAGGACTTGGGTTTATTCAACATGCATCATTGTTTTATCCTCATGAGTTTCCCCTACACATTCAACTGTACAACAAGGAGGATCTACCTTGCCCGAGGATTCCACTTCTCCTTCACTCTCTGAATCATAGAATAAGGCATTATCAAGAAACTAAAAATGAAAGTGACTAAGCTCATCCTCTTCTTCTTGTGCAGGAGGAATAGGCTCGTGGATGGATTTATCAGACGAAGGAGCACATATCAATACTTCATCATCGTGTTTGATATCTCCAGGATCTCACTTTTTAACCATATCTTTGTTATCTTTGGTCGAAGCATGAGTAAATTCTTTCCCTTCCTCACGGGATTGGAAAATCTCATTAGGATCGCTCTCCTCAACCTCTTGTTGGTTGATGACTTGTTCCCTTCTTTCAAATATATCAAGGGAAAGTAATCTATCTAGACTAAGGGTATCTTTGGTACCTTTGGGGTCATCAACTTTGGTTCCTAGAGAGAAGGTGTGTTTTCTCTTGGAAAAAGAGATATTCTCCTTGATTTGCATGGCCATTTAATAGGCATCATCAATTGTTTTTGGCCCCTTTTTATTGAGGAGGAAACCTAAATGCACTAAGAGTGCATTGGTATAGAGATACACGAGGTACTTGTCTCCAGGATAATGGATTCTAGAAATCTGATATAGCAATCTCTCAAACCTATCTTGGAATTCCCTGACAATCTCATTCTCAGTTTGTTTTACATAGTCGAGTCTTTTCAGTAACGTTTGGATATATTCCAATTTAATACCCCATATTTTGATAAATTATTCTTGTAACTAGTCCATAGATGTGATGTTAGCATCATGGAGATTGTCATACCATTTCCTAGCATTGCCATGAAGAGTGGCAGAGAAACGTTTCATCGCCAAATCTCCTACATAATTACTGATGGGATGGAGGTGAAAGAAAGCCCAAAAATCACTCATGTGATAGTCATCTCTCTCCCCATCACTACCAATGAATCTAGGGATACATTTCTCGTACTTCATGGGAATTTGTCGAGGGTATCCCGAGATTTTACTCATGTATAAAGGTTTAAAATTTCCCGGGTCCCATTGAGAAGTCATGGTTGGCTTCGTCATTAGTGGACTCGCTAGATAATTTTCTTGAAATTATCAAATGATTGAGGGAATCACCCTCAGTGGACTCGCCAGGTAATCTTGTAAGAAAATTTCTTTGGATAAAGGCTTACCGAAAAAGTGTCGTTGAGGAATATTGACTCAATGTTCCCCGGCAATGAAACCAAAATGTTATCGTACAATTTGTACTTTGGTTGAAGGAAAGGTAAATGGAAATCAAATTGGCGTAACTTGAGGTTATTCTATCACTATAACCTCAATATGATTCCTCTTTCTCTTTAGGGTTGTAGTCCCAGGGGAGACATCCCTGGTGACCTGGGGGTTTGAGAAGGAAAGGTTAAGAAGGATATTAAAAGGTCCCCTATGACAAGTCACCACTGATCAGAAAGTCCCGGGGTTATAACCAATGAAGTGATGAGATATCAAGATGTACCTTCCCGGAACAAAGCAACAAGAAAGTATATATTTTGCAAGTACAACTTGCTTGTTAGCACTTCATAAAACAACATACTTTTTCAATAAAATAAATTGGCTAATAATGGTGAAGTAAACATAAAATTATAACAACAATATTTATGAGACAATACTTCACAATAAGTTCCTTGAAATAACTTCAAAATGACTAAGAATAATCAATCATTAACACCATAATAATAGCATTTATTAGAAGCAATCAACACAATGCATGAAGCAACTTTTTCAATTACTTTTGGAAGCCTATACTGCTGCAAAGTATGGTTGTAGCTTACTTTAGTAACAACATCAATAGTGTTAGTAGGTCAGGCTATTCTAATGTTAGAAGTAGTTTGTAGAAGGATTAAGGTGTAGGTTTTGATGGTTGCTTTGGTGAATCACTCAATGAGAAGTCTTAGATTAGTGCCTTTAGGGTAAATGGAGTCAATCAGGTAGTAGAAAATGTTGAAGGAAAATGATAATAGGAGAACTAAAGACAAGAGATATTAGTAGTTGGAGTGTTGGTAAGCCAAGGCTTCAACTACCAAACCCTAGGGGAAAATTGCTACTAAGGTGTAGGTAACCCTAGGCCTTAGCAAATTTTCCTCCCTCTTTAACTCAATGATGAATCAAATGATGGCTAAGATGAAGCAATAAAATACTAGGTTGTTGCAAAGGCAAGGCCCTATCAAAGGCTTTAAGAAAATTGGCTTCTTGGCAAAATCTAGTAGGTGAAGGCTTTTAAAGCTAGGACAATAACATGTGCTAGACTTCCTAGGGTTTTAAACAAGCAATTTCATAATCTTAATGTAAATGCAAGATAAAAATAACCATAACCATTCAATTAATAAGAATTGCATAAATTTTACTTACATACATCAAGAATCATCAAGCAAAACCCTAGTTGAACACTTCCACCAAGAAAATTGCCAAAAAATACTCCAAATTTAGCCTCCTTCAAAAAGTGCACCTAAAATTTCAGCCAAGTAACCCTAGATAGAGCACAAATTTTAGAACTCACTAAGTGTGAGTGAAATATGATGAATAATACATGGGAGAAAACCCTTATTTATACAATATCAATGACCAGAATTAGGTAAAAAAGGTCGACATGGCCAATTACATGTAATATCCAGTTTTTACATTAAATGTCATAATAAAACCCTAAATCAAGCTGTAAAGACGATGTCATTCCCTGTTAAGGTGACGCTAGGCATTCTCAGGACAACTTTGGCCTCCAGGAGAAAAACGTTAGATGTCCTTGGGCTTCTGGATCCTGCCACACGTGCCACTTGGCACACAACTGCCTCCAAAGTGTCCCAAACCCTGGTTGACATCATGGGCCTTCCAAGGCCTATATCATGGTGAAAGGGGAAAGACCCCCTAGGTACAGGCCTTCTAGGCTGTCCCTGGTGGAACGTCCCTCTCTCTCTCCAGTGCAAACCCCTGATCTGTCTCTGCCCCTGGTTGGGGTATCAACATCCATCTAGTGGGATTTTATCCCTATGGAGGTTAGAACTAACCATATCCCCATATGTACCTGTCCATTGGGTGTGGCCCTGCAACATCAACAAGTACGCCCTCCATGGGCTCATAAGTCACAAGGATCATAGAAATGTCAATCACATCTAATCATCAAGTTATTTAAACATGTGCATGAAACCCCCTTTCCCAGACAAGTGCTCAAAGACGTTATGCTATTCTACAAGCCAATTTTGGAGGGGATGCTAGGATGTCCTATTGGGCTAGTTCTCATTGGATGTGGGATGTTTCTGGGTGAGGAAAAATCCAGGTCATGTAAGTGGATGAGGTGGTAAGGGATGCCTGGGAAATGGGTGTAGTGATAACATGGAAATGCATGGATTATCTGTGGTTGCCTCTGAAGAGGGTGAGCTAAACCTTGTCATGGGTGCAAATGTTTCCAAGCCCATTCATGCCTTTTATATTTTATTGTTATTTCTTTTTCTTTCAAGAGACTAGTTAAGGGACATTGCCCTGGCGTGGACCAGTGGTGACAATGTTACCCATAAGCACTTCATGGAATTGAGAAGGTTGACTCGTGATGAGACCCCATTTCTCTTGGCTATGCCACCGAGATCCACTACCCTGGCATGGTGACCAACTGAATGTTAGTGTCATACCGCTACATGCCCATGGAACTAACAGGTTGGCTCGTGATGAGACCTCTTATCCTCCAACTAGGTCTTGATTTATTATTTTTACGGGTCCCTCTGTTTCTTGCTAAGAATCCTTTTATTGCTTTCTTAGGGATCCCTGGGCGAAGCATATGAAGGTTTCATTCTTTTGGTTTTTATCTTTTTCCAGCTACCTTTACCCTCTGGGCCTTTATCCCCTTCTTCCCACAAGTTAAGATACAACCATTTGATAGATTGAAAAACCCAATGCCCAGACCAGTGTATGATATGGATGAGCGAGAAAAAGATGAAAAGTGGTAAGTATGGTGGGAACAGACGATGACCTTTCATGAATCCCCCCAGTGGAAAATCAAACCCTATGGGAACCACCTTACTAGGGCATACTGTCATTCCCCCAAGTGTGTTCAAGTGGAAAGTCATAAGGTCCAAGCACAAGTTAAAATTAAAAAAGAATTAAATGCACATGTTCATATGTTTCGAGAATTAGAGTGACACATACCATGATACCCAGACTCATTACCTCATGGAGAAGGAACCATTTCTGTTGAAGGACCATGCCTATAGGATGGATGTTGTTGCTATTGACAAGGTGGAGGAATTGAAGAAGAAAAATGATGGGCCCTCCAGGGCCAATCTCAAGTCGATCTGGCTCTCGGTACTCCATGTCTAGGACCTATGGGACTTGAGACATAATCTCCTTAGTTTTCCCTAGGCTAGGGGATAACATACCCATGAAACCTCACTCCATCATCCCCAACATATCTCAGACCAAATCCAACTGCACCTCAAAGGTACCCAAATACATGCTTTGTTGCTACCCCATGCCTCTGTCTCAGGTCAACCATAAACTGACTCAAGGTGTTAACAACAAAGAAAATATCCGACTTGGTATTGACCAGATACATCACCGAACCAATCAACTTCCTGTACGATCCACCAAATAGGAATTTGAAGCTCCCAACTTCTTTATATTTGTGGTTGTTGGTTGTGGATCCTGATTATCTTCCTAATTCAGAGGTCCTTGCTTTTATCCATGTTTATACCCCATGAAGTATTTACACCCCAGAAGTATGTACACTCTTCCACACGGGGGAGTGCAGAGGGGGGGTACCCTCTCTGCAGGGTCCGGGGGGGCTATCCCCCCAGCTGGGGGGTCTGGGGGCAAGCGGGCCCCCAGCGGGGGTTTGGGGGTGAAGTCCCCGAAGCAAAAATTGCCTTGTAAAAGTATATTGTAATTTCATTGTAAATCTGGACCATTCATTATAAGGTCGTAGATCTAACAGTAGAGATTATGTTATGGTTTTTTTCCCTAGAAGGCAACCCTCTTTTATGAGGGAAATGTATTGTGGCTATGGATGATGGTGAATATTGTATTCTGAGAGAGGAGACTGTGATAGAAAGAAGAGGAAGTTACAACGGGTTTTGTTGTAGGTTGTATCCCTTCATTTGATGGATAATAATAAAGGAAGGACCTGGCAATTTCTCTGGTGGACGTAGCCCACACTGGGTGAACCACGTAAATCTATGTCTCTCTTGTATTGTGTGTCTTCTATGTTTTGTTTCTGCATTTGTTTTATTTTATTTCTCCGCGGTCCTGTTTTTCTAACAAGTGGTATCAGAGCGTAAGGTAACTCACAGGAAAAGAGGGTTACTGGTTCGAGTGGGAGCAATGTCGGAAGATGGAAAGTTTAGGGTCAAGAAATTTAACGGTCAAAACTACCAGTTATGGAAGATGCAGATGGAAGACTATTTATATTAGAAGGATCTATTCCTACCATTGAGTGGAGTAGCAAAGAAGCCGACGACCATCCAGGACGAAGAATGGGAGATTCTTGACAGAAAGGCTCTAGGAACGATACGGTTGAGCCTGGCAGCATCGGTGGCTTTCAATATTTCGAAAGAAAAGACAACGAAGGGTTTGATGGATGCGTTGGCCAAATTGTATGAAAAACCCTCGGCGTTGAATAAGGTATTTCTAATGAAGAGATTATTTAATATGAATATGTCAGAAGGTGGGTCTGTTGCAGATCATTTAAATGAATTTAATACGGTTACTAATCAACTAAGTTCT
>ML786411.1:50647-77684 GCA_009831015.1 Picea engelmannii | reverse complement strand
GGACCTTCAAGCTCTTTGGATGGTATAATTCCAGAGGAGGAATGGACAGGAAAAAAGGTAAACTATTCTTTTTTCAAAACTTTCGGTTGTGAAGCATTTGTCCATATTGATAAAGAAAATAGAACAAAGCTTGAGGCAAAATCCAAGAAGTGTACCTTTTATTGGATATGGTGTTAATGATTTTGGTTATCGCTTATGGGATTATGAAAATAACAAAATCATTAGGAGTAGAGATGTCATATTCAATGAGAAGGTCATGTACAAAGATCAGTTGTAGGGAAAGAAACGGGAAACAAAAAAACAAGAATACACAGTGCTTGATGAGATCACTGAATTTTTTTTTCCAAAGGAACCAGAAAATCAAAATGTACAACAACAGGAGCAATAGGTACCTCAAACACCTGCAAGTGTTGTTAGAAGATCTACCAGGTTAAGTATACCCCATGAACGATACTCTCCTTCATTATATTATTTATTTTTGACTGATTCCGGTGAACCAGAATGTTATGAAGAGGCAATGCAGGTAGACACCAAAAAGAAGTGGGAGCAAGGCATGAAAGAGGAAATGGATTCCTTGGAAAATAACCAGACTTGGGACTTGGTTCAGTTGCCTATGGGAAAAAGAGCATTGCAGAATAAATGGGTTTACAAGTTGAAGGAAGAAGATGGAGGAGAAAAATGGTACAAGGTTAGACTTGTTGTAAAGGGGTTTGCACAAAAGAAAGGTATAGATTTTGATGAAATATTTTCTCCTGTTGTTAAAATGACTTCAATTAGGACTATTTTAAGTCTTGTGGCAGTAGAAGATTTGCATCTGGAACAGTTAGTTGTAAAAACAACTTTTCTCCATGGGGATTTGGAGGAAAATATTTATATGCAGCAGCCACAGGGGTATGAGGTCAAAGGGAAGGAGAGTTTGGTATGCAGGTTGAAGAAGAGCTTGTATGGCCTAAAGCAAGCTCCAAGGCAATGGTATATGAAGTTTGATAGGTTTATGACAGAACAGGGTTATAGTAGATGTCATTCTGATCACTGTGTTTATTTTAAAAGGCTAGAAAATGGAAGCTTTATTATCTTGCTATTGTATGTAGACGACATGGTTGTTGCAGGGACTAATATGCAGGATATAAATGTGCTCAAGAAGAAATTAGCCAATTCAGTTGCGATGAAGGATTTGGGTGCTGTAAAGAAAATCCTTGGCATGAGAATAACAAGAGACAGGAAAAATCGCAAACTGACATTGTTTCAAGGTGAGTACATAGAGAAGGTGTTGGAGAGGTTTAGAATGCAGAATGCAAAACCAGTTAGTACACCTTTAGCCAACCATTTCAAATTAACTAAGGAAATGTGTCCCAAGACACATGAGGAGATAAAATACATGTCCAGGGTCCCTTATTCATCAATAGTTGGTAGCTTGATGTATGCAATGGTTTGCACAAGACCTGATATTTCACATGTAGTGGGAGTTGTGAGCAGGTATATGAACAATCTAGGTAAAGAACATTGGGAGGCAGTAAAGTGGATTCTCAGGTATTTGAGAGGTACTACTACACATGCATTATTTTTTGGAGGTTCAGACACTTTTCTACAGGGATATGTTGATTTAGATATGGCAGGTGATAACGATAGCAGGAGGAGCACCACAGGGTATGTTTTTACTATAGGTGGAACAACAGTAAGTTGGATTTCAAAACTGCAAAAGGTTGTTGCACTTTCAACAACAGAGGCAGAGTATGTTGCTGCTATAGAGGCTAGTAAAGAGATGATTTGGTTACAAAGGTTTATGGAGGAATTGGGAAAGAAGCAGGAGAACAACCAGTTGTACTGTGACAGTCAGAGTTCCATTCACCTTGCAAAGAACTCAACCTTCCATTCGAAGACTAAGAATATATAGTTGAGGTACCACTTCATACGATCCACCTTGGAATATGGACAATTGAAGCCGAAAAAGATACACACTAGCCAGAATCCTGCAAACATGTTAACAAAGGGAGTAACCAGGGAGAAACTGAGTTCCTGCTCAGTTTCAATTGGTCTTCAAGAATGAATATGAAAATGAGAAATTTTCCAGGTCCAAGAAGGTTCAGAGTCCAACATATACAACAATGGTGGAGTTGTTGAGATCAGTCTCCAAGTGGGAGATTGTTGGTTGTGTAGCCTGATTATCTTCTTGATTCAGAGGTCCTTGCTTTCAGCCATGTTTATACCCCATGAAGTATTTACACCCAAAAATTATGTACACTCTTCCACGCGGGGGAGTGCAGAGGGGGGGTACCCCCTCTGCGAGGTCCGAGGGGACTATCCCCCTGGATGGGGGGTCTGGGGGCAAGCGGGCCCCTAGCGGGGGTTCTGGGGTGAAGCCCCCAAAGAAAAAATTGCCTTGTAAAAGTATATTGTAATTTCATTGTAAATCTGGACCGTTCATTATAAGGTCGTAGATCTAACGGTAGAGATTATGTTAGGGTTTTTTTTCCCTAGAAGGCAACCCTCTTTTATGAGGGAAATGTATTGCGGCTATGGATGATGGTGAATATTGTATTCCGATAGAGGAGACTGTGAGAGAAAGAAGAGGAAGTTACAACGGGTTTTATTGTAGGTTGTATCCCTTCATTTGTTGGATAATAATAAAGGAAGGACCTGACAATTTCTTTGGTGGACGTAGCCCACACTGGGTGAACCACGTAAATATGTGTCTCTCTTGTATTATGTGTCTTCTGTGTTTTGTTTCTGCATTTGTTTTATTTTATTGCTCCACGGTCCTGTTTTTCTAACAATGGTCATATGTGTAGTCATGGACTTATAGTCCATCATCTCGAGCCTCCTCAGTATCTCAAATGTATACTTCCCCTGTCTGAGGAATATCTCACCTAGGTTTCTCCACATGTCTAATCCCAGTAAGTAAATCATCAAACCAATGTACCTCATCTCTAACTCTGAGGCCAAATCCTTCTTGCACCTGAAAATGAGCTCCTCAACTCCTGTGAAAAATAGGTCATCAACATACAACACCAATATAAGAATATCCTTACCAGCCTATAAGAGATATAGGTTGGGATCCACTTCACTTTTGGTGAATCCCATGCTCTGTAAATACTCGTCAATCCTCAAGTACCATGACTTAGGTTCCTTCTTGAGTGTGTATAAGGATTTCTTCAACTTTCAAACATGAGACTCCCTCCCATGCACTTCAAAGCCTGAGGTTTCTCTATGTACACCTCCTCCTCAATCACACCATTGAGGAATGTTGTCTTCACATCCATCTGATGTATCCTCCAGTCTATGATGAAAGTAAGAAAAATGACAACCCTTATATAAGTATACCTAGCGAGTGGAGAAAACGTCTCTTCGTAGTCCACTCTCTCTTTTGGGAGAACCCTCTCACCATGAACCTCGCCTTATACTTTTTTATGCTACCATATTTAACATGCTTGATCTTATAGATCCACTTGGAAGTCACCAAAAAAATCCCTTTTGGTCTCAAATCTATGTCCCACACATCATTCTTCATAGTGGACTGATACTCCACCATCATGGCATCCTTCCAAACATGCTTATAAGTAGCTTCCTGAAAATTGGAAGGATTGAAATCAATGATGTTACTCATAAGTGCCATAAATTGAAAACCTCCACATAGGCCTTCTCTCCCTGAAGGTGCGCTTAGATGTCGTATGTCCCTTTGCATCTCTCAAGGTATATCAAAGTCATCTAGGCCTCGTGTACTTGTCACTAGGAGATTCTATTGGAGCCAATGACTCCTTTGACTCCTCCTCATGGTATGAAAGTTGATCCCTTGTACTGGATGGACCAATGCTCTCCTCAACCTTTGGATCCCCCTGCTCCTCACCATCTATGATGGTCTCTTGAGACCTCCTGAAATCCATATCCTCCTAAAAAATTACATCTCGACAAACCTCAATGTTTCGTTGTCCTAGAATGTAGATTCAGTATGATTTCGAAGTCTTGTTGTATCCTGCAAACATGCCCTTCCTTCCAGAAGGTTCTAACTTCGACCTCTTCTCCTTAGGAATATGGATGTCAAATGGACAACCAAATATCCTCAAGTGACCTATCTCTAGTTTCACTCCTATGAATGCCTCCTCATGAGTCTTGTCCTCTAGGATCCTATGACGAATAATGTTCTGAACATAAAATGTTGTGTTACATGCCTCTGCCCAAAGCATCATGGGTAGATCCTGGTCACGCAAAATTTACTTGACAAGCTCAACTATGGTTCAATTCTTTCTCTCTGCAACCCCATTCTACTATGGGTTGAAAGGAACTGCCATCTCCCTCTTAATCCATGCCTCCTTGCAGAAATCCCAGAACTCATTGGAGGTATACTTGCCCATGTTATTTGACCTCAAGACCTTGATCTTCTTCCTTTTCTAATTCTCCACTAGAGACATGAACTCCCCGAATCGAATAAGGACCTCATCCTTGGTGTTCAGTAAGAAGACCCATGGCCTCCTAGAATAATCATCAATGAAGGTCACATAATATTGATAACCACTAAAATATGGAATTGACATCAATCCACATACATTTGAATGCATTAAGTCCAAGATCCCTTTGGATCTATTATCATTGATTGTAAAAGCAAGCTTGGCATTCTTGCCAAGTGCACAACTCCTGCATACACCCTGGTGATCTGCTCCAAACTCATTAAGGCATGTAAGAATCCTCCTCAAAACTGGAAAATCCCTCTAATGTAAGTGTCCCAATATCTTGTGACAAAGCTCACAGAGACTATCACTGTTATGTACCAAGGACTAGGTTCGTTGTCCAATCAACCTATAACTAATACCATCTCAAGCACCAATGAATTCAATTGAGTCAAAGCTCCATCCTTTAGGCCAAGCAAGAACCTGTCCATATACGAATGCTACTACATATCCTCTGTTGTCCATGGCAGAGATAGAAAGTAGGTTCTTCTTTAGTCCAGGTACATACAACACATCACTCATCTTGAGAGGATTCTCAAACTCCAGCTGAAGAGAAACTGTCCCAACTCTCTTGACTGTGGACTTGGTATTATCACCAATCTCCACCTGTAATCCTGAGTTCTCCTCCAACAAATTCGTGAGTGAATCCTTGATCCTCTCATATGATGAGAGGCTCCACTATCCACCAACCAAAAACAAATCTGCAACAACAATTTGTTTCACCACCAATTTGCAGTTGTTAGTGTCTCAAGGGGATGACCTCTCTCTCTCTCTCTCTTCAATGTCTCTGCTTTGATACCATGTCAATTTTTTTTATGCTTCTAATTTCAGATCTAAAAATTACTTCCAAGTTATCCAAATGGGAAACCCTAGGGCTGTTATAACTGAATAATTTACACTGAAATTATGATAGAAAATTACAGCAGTGGATGTAACAATATTAGGGAGAAATCATCCACACATATGAAACACAAAAATATGTTTTGTAACCTTATCAGATCCAAAATTTTTTAGGGAAAAAACAACCCTCTCAACAAGCCACAAATCACCAAATATGAGGACAAGAAAATCCTCTTCACCAACTACAAATTTAATAAAGTATCGAAGGAAAAAAACAATCTTTACAACATAAATACAACTCAACAAATTACTCTTGAAAACTCCACTTAAAAATATCTTGCAGACTTGCTATATGACCTAGTGACGTCAACCACAGAACCTATTGATGTCAGCTGTACAAACTGCTCTTTTCCCAGAACAGTCTGCACGTGTGGCCATCCTGTACGACCTGCACGTGTGGTCCGTTTCTCCTTTTCTGTTGTTGTATGAACCTGTACTGTTTGCACATGTGGTTCATTTGTTCCATACCACACATGTGAATTCTTCCTTTCTATGATTGTCTCTCTTCTCCACACATGTGGCCTTCCTCACCTCACATGTGTGATTTCACTGCCAAGAAAATAAAATAGAAAGTCCAAAAGTCCTAGACCATATTTTCCAAAGTGAAGAATTTTCTTTGTTAAAACACCATGCCTCCTAGAACAATGTTCAATTACTTATGCTAACTCCATAATGTCACAATGAGATGTCACAATCTCTCCTTTCCTTTTTATAAGAGTCTAATGTGAGTTTATAATCCCTTATATTATTCTAAGGATCCCTCCATTAAACTCAACATTAAATTAGAATATTTTATTTCTCCTTGTGGATGTGAAGCCCCAACACAAGCCCACAAATCCCATCGCCAAATCCATGAAACCCCAACACAAATCCAAGGGCGTTTTCACTGAAACAAAAGTGTATTCTGGTGCCAATGAAGATTCCCACATGCTTGACACCTTGAATACTTGTGGGGATACCTCCTGAAGCTACAAAACATCAACATTTGATCGAGAACAACTTAAATTAAATATTATCATTTTCAACTTCCCAACTGTTAGTGTCCTATAATTTGCTCAAGGGTGTTACACCTCAAAATTACTCACTCCAATAGTGTCACAAGTGTCGTCATTATGAGTGTTGTAAGTGTCACATCTTGTCCACAAGTGTCACATCTTGACCACAAGTGTTGCAAGTGTCACAAACACCATACTTCCATCTTGCATATGTCGTGCCTCTAATGACATCATAAAGACACTTAAGACACCTCAAAGGTTAGTTTGGAAGAAGAGAAATCACTTGACAGGAAGTACAATCCTTTTGACATTGAGAAAACCACAAAAAAATGGATTTTGGAGAGGAGTGCTCCCCTACCCACTATCAGGGAGTGCTGGCGCTCCCTGAGCCTCTTTGGGGGAGTGCTTGAGCGCCATGTTCACCCTTTTGGGGGAGCGCTACCATTTTTTTAGCAAATTCTGGGTTTGTTGAGGCAAATAAAGGAAGAATACCTCAATTATTGAAGGTAGTTGGATTCAAATAGATGGTCAAGGAATGATCTTAGGGGAGATACTCAACTGAAGGAGAAGAATCCTCAACTCATCCCAAATATATGTCAAGTGGTTGGACCTCTCCAAGGTTATATAAGGAGTCCTTCTCATGGTGAAACGTACAAGGAAGATTGAGAATTATACCTAACTTATGATCTCATAAGAAGGTATTGACAATGGAGATTGGGAATTACATCAAACTTATGATCTCAAGAGGAAGATGCCATCAAAAAAATCAGTGGAGATTATTTGAGCAAAGGGGTTGGACAAGGAGAACTGGAAGAAGCTGTTGCACCTTCATTCAAAGGATTGTAAGTACTTTTACTTGTTCTCATTAATATAATCAATGCTTGGCCTGTTTATTTCAAACTTATGCTTGTTCCATATGAGTTTGTCTGCAATATATGGATCTATGTTTGAGTTAATCTCAGTAGAGTAGGAATTATTTTGTACCTTTGTTTGTCCTATAGGACCTATTAGGGAAGTCGAGATAAGAGCTCAGCCTGGACTTTGCAGGGACGAACACCATTAACAAGGTACCTATATTTCTGCTTCTCTTTCATTTATTAGATTTATTATATCTAAAAGGAATTTAGTGTCCATGTTAAGAACTTTTCTGTCTTGGCCTTAGGAGTCTAGAGACCAAGAGGGAATCCACTTGTCTGCAGGGGGATTCACCTACAACAGAAATTGGCGACTCCACTGGGGAGGAGCTTTGATTTTTGTTTCAATTCCCAGATCTTGTTTTGTCCCTTTTCCCACTAATTTTATCTTCTCCATATGGTATTTTTTATTCTTAGATTGGTTTGATTGCCTCTTTATGTCATCATGATCACCCTGATTGACTGAATTTTCTTGAATTTTTGAGTTTTTGGGAACTTTTCTGATCTTTTGTAGTAGAGCGCTCCATTGACCTTGTTAGCATAGCACCAAAACTCCTTGTTGGTTTTACACAGAGTGTTGGAGCACTTCAGTAACCCTTACACCAGAGCACTATCCCATTTTCAGTGAAAAACCCTCTAGTTTTTCAATTTTTGGGTTCAAATTTTGCCTTTTGCATTTGCTCAGGGTCTCATACTCTCAGTCCATCTTGGTATTGGCCTTCAACACCCTATTTTATAAGGATTCATCCTATTTTGTTTGGATTTTTTGACATTTGTCCTTACTTTTCAATTTTTCCTTGAGGATTTGGAGTCAATTTGTTGTTTTCTTCTTGTTTATCTGAATGAGTGAAAAACTCGTAAGGGGTTTCAAAGGTCTTTTGTATTTTTATTTCTGATATTTGAGTCATGTTGTCTAAGATATTTCTCCTTCCTTTTGAGTTTTTGGTATTCTGTTTCTTGTTTGATCACAACAAGGGTGTCTTTTGGTTTATGTAAAGTTTGCTTCTTGATTGCTTAAATCTCACAACTCTTGAAGTCCAATTAGCATAGGAAGCTTTACATCTATTGGTTATCAGTCACATATAAACATCTTAACATTGCATTGGATTCCTTATTGAGGACTATTACATGAGTTCATTGCATCTTAGTGTTTGACAATGAAAGGAAAATCTTTCTCCTTCCCTTAATTAGACATTCATCGAAAGAAAATATTGCTTATCATTTCTTATGCATGTTTTGGGAACTGAGTCATAATATCATTAGTCTTCACTCTCATACACCTCTGAGTAAACAAAAACCACTAAAATCAACACTTAACTAAAATTTATCATATTTTTTACATCTTTGTTAGCAAACCTACATTAGTTTAAGGTGTAGGGATTTGGAATAAGATTGAAAGGATAACTCTCCAAAGCTATCAAATGAACATTAGTATCTTGCGATAGGGAGAGAAAATCCAATTGTCGTATGGGCTTTCCGGGATCCCCCTCTCACACAGGGGCTATGCATGAGGTTGCATTCGAGAGAATTACAGAGATTATCCCTCCGTGGTTCAACTATTTGTAGTGGTCAAATCGTATATTGGGGGTCACTTGAAGGTATACCCACGATTATGTGTGGAAGCCTCTCGAGTTGATTTTGGACTTGTTATCCTGCCCATACGTTCGGATCAGACTATCGACTGTACCCGCCCAGGGGATGACTTTGAATTGGTGACCTTAGTAGCCATAACATTTAGGGTCTCACACAAGGTGACGGTGAAGGGAAGTCTCACTGTACTTGGAACAGACGTTGGTCAAACTCACTCGGGCTCCTTGGAGGGTAAATCCACAATTATTGCATGGAAGCTTGCACCAAGGAATAAGTCCATTAGGTAGGTCACCAATGTAATTGATCAACCCGCTCTACCCCCGCCCCTTCCTATTTTGATCTCACGACATTGGATTTCATCACCAACTAGTGGTTTCATTGTGGGAAGGTTTTGTTTGATTGTTTGCTTGTCAGATTCATAGCGTGTGTTGGTTGTGTTACTTAGTGGACCTTAGGTTGAGTAAGTGTTAATGGCATCAAATCCTAAGAGTACCAAGTGAGGAACCCCTTGTCTTGGGGAACCTTATACCTTTCCTTCTTTTGGAAACTTTGGTCCTTTGTACATTGCCACACTGAGTCTTCTGGGACTCACCATTGGATTACCGTTTTGGTTGTTCCCCACTCCAATGATCTCGAATCCTCCCAATGTTTCAACTTCACCTAATACTTTAGATGTCAGTACACCACCCACACATCAACCTCACGTCGAATTTTCGCCTTCTTCGCCCATTAAGTCTCCTTCCATTTCTCCTTCTTCGCCTAGTGAAATCTTTAAATCAAGTAGCTAGGTTGATCAGAAGAAGAAGAAATAGAAAGAGAATAAGAAGAAGAGCCCGAAAAGGAACAAGGCCCCAACAACATCAAATGTTGGATCCAAGGAACCAGTTACTATTAGGTCAACAAGATTAACATAAAGAATCTAAAACCCAAATTCCATTGCAGTCTTTGTAAGGGTGACCACTTTCTGAGGGATTTCCCTAGTATTCCCAAGGTCTTAGAAATGTGGTCCTCCATGTCATCAACCTCTACTGGACATGCCGGTGATACCCCATCACCTAGTAACGTCAAGTTTGGTAAGAAGAAGACAACTGTCAAATTCCCTTGTATGTTATGCAAAGGTGATCATTATTCTCACCTTTTTCCTCGCATGGACGAGGCTTCTTCTCTTTTGGAAAAACTTCAACTTCCAAAAGGTTATCGTAAGCTTTCCCCCAACGCATCGTTAGTTGATGGATTGGTCAATTTGGTTCCATTCCCTTTCAGTCCGGTTGATCAGGTGGTCAATCTAGTTTCCTTCTCGATTGAACCACAAACCCAAGTAGTTGATCCAATTCCATCATCGATCAACCCTACTCTTCATCAAAAGACTATAACCCAAGTAGTCGATCTGTTTTCATCCTCGGTCAACCCCATTCTCCCGTTATAGAGTGACACCAAAGCGGTATATTTGTTTCCACCCGTCGACCCCATCCTCCCCTTGGAGAATGAAACCCAAGTGGTCGATCAGGTTCTATCATCAATCAATCCCACTCCTCCTTTAACGAGTGCCAAAGTGGCTGATCCAGTCCCTTCCTCGGTCAGTCCCACCCTTCCTCTGAAGAGTGCCAAAGTGATTTCTCTAGTTACATCATCAGTCAATCCTACTCTTCCTCTGAAGAGTGCCATCATGGTCGATCCGATCCCATCATCGGTCGATCCTACTCTCTCTCTAGAGAGTAAACCTGATACTGCCCACATTTTGTCGATTCCATGAAATATGTTGTGTCCACTCTTTTTCGTGTGATATATTTCCCTCACGATGGAATAATTGTGACTATTAATCAACTTTCCTTCATCGATTCTCCCTGAATGGTTCTTATATGACGACAGTATCGCCCCCGCCGCATGTCAATTATGTGGCGTTGTCTCCCATGACTTCAACTTCTAATGATTTGGATCTGGTAGTTGACATGGTGATCTCTTCAGTAGGGCTATTGGAGCCTGATCCCCTTACCCCTATCGTGGCCCGCGACATGTGTTCCTTCCAGAGTGATTTTCTTCCATCTAGTGAAGCTCTCTTGGAAGCCATGACTGAGTTTTGTCCCTTGACATGGTGTCCTTCCAGAGCGTTATTCTCTTGGAAGCCATGATCAAGAAGAGGTCACGAGCATAGTTTCCATTCTCTATAGCAATCTCGTTAAAAAATGAAACAGAGATCACAAGCACAATTTTTCCTCTCTGTGGCAAGCTCGTTAAAAAATGAAACAGAGGTCACGAGAAAAATTTATCTTCTCTGTGGCGAGCTCGTTAAAAAATGAAACAAAATCTTTGAGCATAATTTTCCTCTCTGTAGAAAGCTCATTAAAAAATGGAACAACAATCTGGGGATTGAACCCAGAGCCCTGAGCATAGTTATTTTTCCTGTGTCAAGCTCATCTAAAAATGAGACAATCACCTCTCTTGAACCTTCATTTCATCCACTCTTCTCCTTTTTCTTCGTCTAGTAGAGAAATTGGTTACAACCTGAAAGTCGGTGAATGAATTGAAGCTTGGAGGGCATGTCTCTAGCCTTTGATGATCATTCTGGAGTTAAGCCACTAGCTTTCAAGATGGGGGCATACTGAGATTAGTCTTTGTTCTTTATCGTTCTCATAAATACATGAGAATGCAATTGGGTAAACTTTTATCTCTTTTTCAGACTCGCATGGTTAAACGAAAAAGGAACCCCTTGGAGTTGTCTTTGAGCTCTTTTCAGACTCTCTAAACATGAAAATATTGCCGAGTGATCTTGCTTCCTTTCCCACTCGTTAAAAGGTTTGAAAGGGAAACATTGGAGTCGTCTTTAAGTTTTTTTCAGACTCTCTAAACATGAAAAACCATCGAGTTTAACTTCTCTGGACTCATTAAGCAATCATACATTGAAGGGCCCATACGGGACTGAACCCTTACTTCTTCCATTTTTCTAAACAAAGGAAGAGGGACTTACCGAAGGTGAGTCATATCGAGCATGTGTTACCCTCCTCGAGATCGTTAAATTAAAAAGAGGTACTCGTCTATCTGGATGGGGGAAAAATTGAAAGAAGCAAGCCAAGCAATATTTTGAGAACACTACCAGTAGCTCTTACGGTCGCCCTTGAACATGAAACTTTGTCTTTGCATGCATTTTAACCCACTAAACCTCTGCATTGAGCCAATCCTCTAAGTTTCTTTTACTCCTTTGGGTCACCTGACGAAATTTACAGCATCCACTGCATCATCAAGTTTTGGTCCATGTCAAGTTTCTACTGTTGTGCCTCAGTGTTCAAGGAAAGTATCTACCTCGAGAGTCGGCCATCACAAATATCTTGTTTCAATACCTGTGTTAGTCCATGTTCATTTGATCTACCAAATTACATCTCTGTAACTGTTTTGTATCGTTGATGGGGGATACATCAAGGCCCTCCTTCAGTGAGTCTATTCCTGTCGACTTCAACACATTATCCAAAATCTAGACTTAGAAACCAGTTAGTACCTTAGGACCTGCATGCCTCAATGACAGGCCTCCTTGCGTCCGACAGTGGGTTTACACCATTGACCTCTGATTGGATGATTCCATGGATGTTCGACTTCAACTCATTTATTCACATTCATCGGAATGTACTAGAGTACCTTGGGAATCATTGAAATCAATGATGATCTCCCTCGCGCTTGTTAACAGTTTACATCATTGACCGGTAATCAAGTGGTTTCTGCCATGTTCGACATCAGGACATCTATTCACATGGTTAGATTCGTACTACATCGAGATCGGTAAGAAGACCCTGGGTTGATTTTTCACTCTTATTCATACTTTGTCCAGGTTGTGAAGGAGTTCTTTTGAACTATGACACATATACTGTTACATAGATCCACTTTGTATTGGTCATGGCTATGTCTTGTCATCTCGTAGATCCACTATGTATTGTTCGTGGCTACGATAAATTTAGGTCATAGGAGTATAGATCCACATTGTATCTTTAGTGGCTATACCATTTTTTCAATATAATTATGGATCCACAGTGTATTTTATGGTGGCCATACCTAAAAAGTCTTTATCACTCAAGAATAGGTATGCATGCCTTGGGTTTGAAACATGTCATAATATTTGTTTGATTGTTTTGTGCAGCTTTTTCTGGTTTCTTTGCGTCCATACCCTTTCTCGAAAAAGTCTACAAAGTACTTCAGTCATCATCGTTTTCTAACTTCGTACTTTGGGGGGCAATCTGTTACACCTCAAAATTACTCACTCCGATAGTGTCGCAAGTGTCATCATTACGAGTGTTGTAAGTGTCGCATCTTGTCCGCAAGTGTCGCATCTTGACCACAAGTGTTGCAAGCGTCTCAAACACCATAATTCCATCTTTCATATGTCGTGCCTCTAACGACATCATAAATACACTTAAGACACCTCAAAGGTTAGTTTGGAAGAAGAGAAATCACTTGACAAGAAGTACAAGCCTTTTGACATTGAGAAAACCACAAAAAAAAGGATTTTGGAGAGGAGCGCTCCCCTACCCACTATCAGTGAGTGTTGGAACTCCTTGAGCCTCTTTGGGGGAGTTCTTGAGCACATTGTGCACACTTTTGGGGGAGCGCTACCCTTTTTTTAGCAAATTCTAGGTTTGTTGAGGCAAATAAGGGAAGAATCCATCAATTCCTGAAGGTAGTTGGATTCAAATAGATGGTCAAGGCATGATATTAGGGGATATCCTCAACTGAAGGAGAAGAATCCTCAACTCATCCCAAATATCTCTCAAGTGGTTGGAACTCTCAAAGGTTATATAAGGAGGCCTTCTCATGGTGAAAGGTACAAGGAAGATTGAGAATTATACCTAACTTATGATCTCATAAGAAGGTATTGACAATGGAGATTGAGAATTACATCAAAATTATGATCTCATGAGGAAGATGCCATAAAAGAAATCAATGGAGATTATTTGAGAAAAGGGGTTGGACAAGGAGAATTGGAAGAAGCTGCTGCACCTTCATTCAAAGGATTGTAAGTACTTTTACTTGTTCTCATTAATTTAATCAATGCTTGGCTTGTTTCTTTCAAACTTATGCTTGTTCCATATGAGTTTGTCTGCAGTAGATGGATCTATGTTTGAGCTAATATCAGTAGAGTAGGATTTTTTTTGTACCTTTGTTTCTCCTACAGGACCTATCAGAGAGTTCGGGATCGGAGCTCATCCTGGACTTTGCAGGGACGAACACCATTAACAAGGTACACATCTTTTTCCTTCTCTTTCATTTACTAGCTTGATTAGATCTAAAAGGAAGTCAGTGTCCATGTTAATAAATTTTTTGTCTTGACCTTAGGAGTCTAGAGACCAAGAGGGAATCCACTTTTCTGCAGGGGGATTCACCTACAACAAAGGGTCAAAGTCTGAATAGAGTGTTTGACATATATTAGGATGTTGAAGAAAATGGTGTTTGAAAGGGTAATGACATGGTCCTAGGGTTGGTTATCATCATATCCACTATCAAACTATCAATCAGTGACCCTCAACCATCAATCAAATCCAAACAATAGAAGAAAATGTCAAAATAAACCTCGCTTCACCAGTTCGCTATGCAAGTTTGATGTGCAAGTTCGTTGCGCAAGTTCTGGAAATGATTGCTTTTGCAGTCAACTTCAAACTCAGTTTTTGACCAAATGGAAAGGAATATTTGAAAAATGAAAGAGGAGTTTTTCAAGAACGATACGTTTCACAAAAACCTCTCTCAGTTTCTTCACATGTGTCACGGTTTGGAGGATTCGAATGGATCTTTACAACCTATTTTTCAGATTTAAACATTTAATGGTTTCCTATTTTAGTCATTATCTTTTGGCGCGGATTCTGACATGATGGAGAGAAATTTTCAAAAAATTAAAGAGGTGTTTCTCAAGAACGGGTTCATATACAAAAACCTCTCTCATTTTTGTAACATCTATCATGATTCGAGATATATGATGTTATCTTTGACGCCTATTTTCCCAAAAAATGATTCCTATTTCCTAGCAGGAAATTCTAAACATGTTGCTATAACTTTGTAACCAAATCCAACTTTGGGAAGTAGTTGAGCTTGAACTCCTTATCTTGGGGAAGAGTATTTTCTATATATATATTTGTAATTTCTATTGACTAAAGACATTGGCAAAAACATATAGGACATTTCTCTTAAGCATTTTGTAATCTTTCTAGATTTTAATGGAATGTTCGTGCAGATGTACAATGCTATTCATACCATAGATTCTTGTGGTGGTTATCTGAAGTGTGTGTTTCTCTCTCATGTATGTATTTCCTATTTTCTTTTCTCATTTCATCTGCAACCTTATATATTTAAATTGGAAAGCTTATGGTTTGAAATTCATCTGATATTGATGCTTTAGATTCAAGGAATTTAAGTACTTTTATCTCTTCTTAACTCAATCAAAATTCATCCCAGCTGATTCTCTGAATGTAGTTATTTGTTTTCCCTTTCTTCCATTATACAAAAAAAATATTTTGAACTGAAAGATTATCACCTATATAGCCTCTGCTTCCTTTATGGTTCTACCCACCAGTCACTAATAGTTCCATTTGCTTCAAAGTTGACTCCATGCCCAATGGATTTATCTCTCTGCTCTGCCACCACATCTTAAAACCTTATTTCTATTTCAGATCTAGACAATGAGACTAATTTACATTGAGAGAGCCCTCTCTGTTTTTTAAAGGCCAGATTCCAAGCCCAAAGTGGTATGCGGTTACCTCTGTGGTTTCCCTCCCACAACCAAGGGAAATTACAGAGTGATAAAATTTTGGCGCCATTATCGGGGAGCGGAAGTGAAATTTTCCCTGGGATAAATGACAAAGTTAAGATTTGAGTACTGATGGTGAACATTAGTCAGACACAAAATGGTTGTACATCATTCACCCGATGACTCCATTTTCAAGAATCTAGAGTTTGGAATTTTCATGGCGACTCCATTGTCTAAAGACTCAGTAGTATAAATAATTTCTCAACGACTCCACTGCTTCAATATGGATCACATATATGAAAGGTATGTGCCAATGAATCTCTCTCACATTCTCAGTTTTCCAAATCGAATGCTTTTCATATATTGTCATATTTATTTTCCAAAATTCAAAGAAACATATGGTGACGATGCTGCTCTTCATTTGGTTAAATTTCACATGCATGTGCGTACGCTGAGGGTTCAATTTCAAGAAGACTGCTTGATGAATATTTTTATGGTTACTTTGGAGGGAAAAGCGAGATCTTGGTATGAAGGTTTTCCACCTGGTTGCTTGTACTGCCTTAAAGATTTTCATTTAATATTTTTTGAGAAATACAAAGAAACCTGTTTGTCTTTATCACTGGTTCAAAATTGTTGTGAGCATGTTGAAAGTTTTGTTCAACATCTTGAAAATTTTTATGGCGATGAAGAGTTCATGGATGAAGAAATCCTTGAATCTTTGTACGAGAACCCTTTTCAACAGCAAGAAGAAATAGTATTTTCTCTCTTGGATGACAATGAAACCGAGGAGGACTTTAATGATGACAATCAGTTTCCATCCCCTGAAAATAATGAATATTTGCATCAACCTTGTCAATATTCTTATGATCAAGAGTATGAGGAAAATTATTTATATGTTTCTTTAGATTGTTCATTTTATGAATTTTTATTTCAAGAAGGAAATTGTGAAAATCATATCTACGAAAAAGCATGTATAAACACTCTAGACAGTGAACCAATTCATGATTATTACACCCCACACTTGTAAGAAAATAGTGAAGAAGGGCACATTGTCTTAGATACCTTTGAAAACGAAGAAACCAGTTGAAATTTTTTATCTCTTGGAAATACAAACCCAAGATTTATAGAAAGCCAAAATGAGATTCTTGTTGATTTACATGAAGAATTAAGCATACAAGTTGTGGCTATTCCAATTGATAAATGACCAGAATAAATGAATTTTCTTCTTGACGTGGATGATAAGGAAAACAATCAATCAACTGCTATTTGTTTTGAGAAGGATCTTGAATTTTAAAACATAGAACAACACCAACCAACAGTTGAAGTAAGGTAAACAAGAAAAGATGAGACTTCTATGTTTCTTTCTTCTCATAAAAAAGAAGCAATTATAGATGCTGATTGTCCTTTTCTTTTTGATCAACAAGTGATAGTTATTCATGTTCTTCAAGATTCACATTTCTGTTGGAAAAATAAGAGAAGAAGAATTTTGTGGAATTTCTGCAATCAGTCAGTGGTTTTAAATGGATGAGTTTTGAAATTGGATTCAAAATGGAGTTTAAGTTTCCATTCTCTAATTCTTTTTTCTTGATTAAGGAAAGTGTGAGCATGATTCAAGTAAGTAGTCACTTGCTTGATTGGTTACATTGGAATTTTTTCATCACCTGATTCGACAGATGTTTCAACAGTCTAGAGTAGGAACCAGTGTGAAATAAGCTCATCTGGGCAAGCATTTTTCCATAAGTTTTGAGTTTGGTTTTCAACATTTTTAGACTTCAGTTTGCAACATGCATAGTTTCAATGTACAGTTTTGGTTTTCAGTTTGAAAAGTGGGTTTGATTTCAGTTGGAGAAGGACACAAGTCAGTTTGCAGGTTGGGAAGAACCCAATGGATGAAGGCACCTGGTATACATGTTCTTTGTTGCCTCACAGGGAGGAAAATATCCCCATCAGAGCCGATGTTAGTGTACTATAATTTTCTCAAGGGTCAAAGTATGAATCGAGTGTTTGACATATATTAGGATGTTGAAGAAAATGGTGTTTGAAAGGGTAATGAAGTGGTACTAGGGATGATTATCATCATTTTGAGTGTCAAACTATCAATAAATGACCCTTATCCATGAATCAAATCCAAACAATAGAAGAAAATGTCAAAATAAACTTCACTTTGCAAGTTCGCTGCGCAAGTTCTGGAAATGATTGTTTTTGCAATCAACTTCAACCTCAGTTTTTGACCAAATGGAAAGGAATATTTGAAAATTGAAAGATTTTTTTGTCAAACACGAGCCCATTCACAAAAACCTCTCTCAGTTTCTTCACAGGTGTCATAGTTTGGAAGATTCGAATGGATCTTTGCAACCTATTTTTTCAGATTTAAACATTTAATGATTTCATGTTTTAGTCATTATGTTTGGGCATAGATCCTGAGACGCTGGAGATGAATTTTCGTAAAATGAAAGAGGTTTCCTCAATAACGGGTTCATATACAAAAACCTCTCTCATTTTTGTAACATCTATCATGATTATAGAAATACTATTTTATCTTTGACCCCTATTTTTCAGAAAATTGATTCCTATTTCCTAGCAGGCAATTCTAAACATGTTGCTATAATTTCATAACCAGATCCAACTTTGGGAAGTAGTTGATCTCGATCTTTTCTATATATATTTGTGATTTTGATTGACTAAAGGAGTTGACAGAAGCATAAAGGACATTTCTCTTAACAATTTTGTAATCTTTCTGGATTTTAATGGAATATTAGTGCATAAGTACAGTGCTATTCATACTAGAGATTCTTGTGGTGGTGATATAAAGTGTGTGTTTCTCTCTCATGTATGTATTTCCTGTTTTATTTTCTCATTTCATCTGCAACCTTATATATTTAAATTGGAAAGCTTATGGTCTGGAATTCATCTGATATTGATGCTTTAGATTCAAGCAATTTAAGTATTGTTATCTCTTCTTAACTCAATCAGAATTCATCCCAGCTGGTGCTCTGAATGTAGTTATTTGTTTTCCCTTTCTTCCATTATACAACAACAATATTTTGAACTGAAAGATTATCACCTATCTAGCCTTTGCTTCCTTGATGGTTCTACCCACTAGTCACTGATAGTTCCATTTGCTTCAAAGTTGCCCAATGTATGTCTCGCTTTGCTCTTCCACCACATCTTAAAACCTTATTTCTATTTCAAATCTGACCACTAAGCCTAATTTACATTGAGAGAGCCCTCTATGGTTTGGAAAGGATAGATTCCAAGCCCAAAGTGGTTTGTGGTTTCCCTCCCACAGCCAAGGGAAATTATGGAGTGATAACACCAACTACTAATTAATTACAAGTTATGTACATGTTCCATGGATGCTACAATTATGTACATCATTAAGGAAATGACTTATACTAGATGATTTAAGTGTTATTTATTTAATTTCAACGTTTTTTTCTTGTCTACAAAATAAAATTACAATACAAATTTGCACTGTAAAGAATTGTGGAGGTCACGATTGTGCTTACACAATGTGGGTGACTTATAATAACATGTGAGTGTAAACTCATTTCAATGTCATAAATGATAGACTGGGACCTACAATTTTTCAACAAATCATATATCGACATGCAATGCCAATTTTTGGCTTGTCTTTCTCTTAGCAATGTGCATCTAATGAAATTAGCCTACAATTCTTTAATGGCTTCCATATTTGGGTAAATTTGACTTATAGAAAATTTCATTGTATAGACTTCAAAGTAGTAAAACGTGCAATCCTCCAAGATCACCTATTTGTTTTCATGACAAATAAACAATCCACTAATAGGGAAACCTAGTTTAGAAATATCGAAATCAAGGGCCATATGGCCTACTATAATATGACATCCCTAAATCTTCCCACAAATCCACATACAATACCATATTACCTTGGTTGAGCTCAAAGAAATGACATAGCTTAGAAAAGTGGTAGAATTTGCATTGCAATCTTTGCAATAAATCCCTTCATTGACACTATGAATTGGGATGGCACTCTCATGAATTGTTGCAAACACCTACTTACTATGGCTATTAGAATAATCATTAAGCAATCTATGTTGGATATTAAAAGTTGTATAAAGACAAGTACAATAGTTCAAATATTCAACCACCATTATTTAGAATGTTATATCCCAACTTGCTAATACTACCATGAAAGTTGTTATTTGTGTGGTTGAGGACATTTTTCAAACAACACCTCCCAAATAGAAGAAATACATTCTTTCTCCATATAATGATGTCCCCCCATAAAACCTCTAAAATCCGTACATTAGCCTTCCATTAATCTCCTTCCAATATTTTATCACTTGACAAATCTAGCATGCTCCACACATGTACTCCTTTGCAAGCATTGAACATCATTGAAGGTTAAAATTGACACTCCTCAAATAACATTTGGATTTGATACTTCTCCAACTACATTAGGATTTGAGTTGATGCCAAGTAGAATATGATTTAGAAGAACAAATTCTCCTTGTTCCCAACTAATTACACCACATGAATTTCTAATTGATTTTTCCAAACTCAATTACAACATATGACCAAAAAGAATATAAAAAACACATTAGCTTTGTAAAAGCACTCATTGAACACAGTAATGTGAGAATATACCTCTCATGACATAAGCTAAATATTTATGGGATACTACTCACATTAGAATCGTTTTGTAGTGGATGTTAAAGTATAGGTAGATTGAGTAATAAAAGTTGAAAAAAAACAATACAAGTTTAACCCACTAGCGACAATAATCTCTGGCTCTATGAGCTTCCCCTTATGGAAGATAAGGAGTAGACTGCACATCCACAAAGGACCATCCTAAATATTCTACATCCACTTCCAAAAGATACTCTTGACACTTGGACTTGCACCATTGTACTAAATTACTGGCTAAGTATCCAATCAACAATCTAAAAGGAAACTTGTTTTACAAGACAAGTGGGTTTTCCTATTAACTCCCAAGGAGTAGTTTCTCATTTATAGAAAAAGAAAATGAGCAAAAATTTCCCCTCAAAATAAACAAAAAATTATGTGCACTTCAGTCTAGAGAATTAGAATTTAATACTCATATTTGTTTTAATATGATGTAGAAACATCACCAAGAATTCATGCAGACCAAAGAGAGTGCTAGTATCAAGGATGGAGAAGAGACCTATCAGAGTGGGTGGAATTTAAGATTTGAGATATGATGAGAATCACATTGTTGAGGAAGAAGTGAGACGGTGGTAATGTGGTGACATAAAGAGGAACCATGTGGACAAGGATGAACACCTAGATACAAGGAACCACATGGACAAGGAAAGCATAACAACGGGGAAATTAATTCAACATGGGAGATGAATCCATATTGTCATGTCTTTTAGAATGTGGAGTGAGAACATATTGCAAAAATCCCAATCCCTAGGTGACTAAATTCCTTATGATCTCATTCAAACAAGTAGATTGTTGAATTTAATTAATGTAGAAATAAGATTCAGACCATAGCATTAATCACACAATAGCTGGAAATTAAATGACAGAAGCAAAAATATCAATTTCACACAACACATGTAATTACTCCTACAAAACTAGATTTTCATTCTTTCGAAAAAATTACAAGGAAGCCTCCACAAGCTGCTTAAAACCAACAACTACACAGTTATCGAAATCAACCCAAACCAAGCTTGTATATCCTGATTGAGAGGTACAACCTACTATAAAAAACTAGAAACAACATAAAACTATTGTACAACATGTAGGACAATATATATATACCATGTTTGTACCACTGTACGGACCAATCCGTACGACTGTACAAACTTTTGTATGAACCACTATCTTGAACTGTGTGCTGCTTGGAAATGCCTCTTCCCTGGTTGCCTTCTCTCTCTCTTTCAGTTGCTCAACTTGCTCAGCTATTCATGTGTCTTATGTGTTTGAACTCTCTATCTTGACTTGTCTTTCTAGTTTTAGCTGAGACCAAAACTCTAATCTATTTTTGAGATTACTCCTAATCTAAGTCATGCATGCATGAAATACACTTTTTAGACTCAACTACTAAAAACAAGGCTTTCACTTTCTAACTAAAATGAATTACAAAAATAATTACTTTTTGAAAATAGATATAATTTTCGAAAATATCTTGAACTAGTTCTTGCATGTTCACATAGAACTTGTGTGAAAGTTATCGTTTGAGCTATAATTCTCAACACCCCCTCTTAGCGAGGAAGAAATTATGCACCAATTCAAGTTTGTCTCTAAATTCCTTAAAGTTCCCTTTTTTCCAAGGGTTTGATCAAAATATCAACTACTTGTTGATCCATGAGAATATACTTGAGCTTCATTGCTCCCTTCTGTACCTTGTCTCATATGAAGTGATATCTGGTCTCTATATGCTTGGACCTATCATGAAACATTGGATTCTAAAAGAATTTGATACAACTTTGATTATCACAATAAATGATTGTGGGATCCAACTCTTGATCAAACAATCTTGCAAGTAACTTGCGAAGCCAAATGGACTCACAACTAGTCATACTCACTGCCATCTATTCTTCCTCTCACGAGCTAAGTTCCATAGAAGTCTGCTTCTTTATTGAACCAAAATATCATCATTGATCCCAAGCTAAAGAAACACCTTGAGGTGCTCTTCTGTTCTATTGTACTACCTACCTAATATGAGTCTATATATCCATACAACTTCACTTAACTATCCCCAGGATATCTCAAACCATACTCCAGTGTGCCCCTCAAATACCTGAGAACATGTTTTGTTTCTACCCAATTCTCCTGCCTTGGCTTCACTATGAACTAACTCAAGGTGTTCATTGCAAAACATATATCTGGCCCGATGTTGACCAAATACATCAAATAAATGATCAATTTCCTATACAATGTGGGATCCACCAACTCTAAATATGAAGTTGTCACCTTCTTCAGTTAGCAATCATGGATGTGGCCATAGGTTTTCAGTCCACCATCTTAAACCTCTTCAGGATCTAAACTGCATACTTAGGCTTAAGGAAGATCTCCCCTGGTCTCTACCAAACCTCCAAACCCAAGAAGTAATGCATCATTCCAATGTGCTTCATCTCGAAGTCAACTTCCATGTTCGTTTTACACCCTGTAGTGAGCTTCTTTGCACCTGTTAGAAAAAATTCATCTACAACAAAGTTACCGACTTAATGACTTAATGAAAACTGTGACCTCAAAATGGAAAATCTTGCCCAAAAAAACCATATTTTTGCATAAAAAACATCAAAATCAACCCCCAAATAAAAAAGGTGCTACCAATAGCACCATTTTTTTAAACGGGGTCAAAATTACAACACTTTTCAAACATGGCCTTCAAAACTCAGACAATAGCTTAGAAAAACCTTAAAATAAGCACCTAAAAAAAGATGTTTTTGATTTTTTTTTTTCAAAACGTTAAAATTTTAGATAATTTGAAATTGTATTTTTAGCACTTGGTACCATTAAAACCAAAACCTCAAAATCAACCATCAAATTGAAAAGTATTGCTACCGATAGCTCCCATTCTAAAGTTGGGGTATGAAAATTATTGGAGTTACTTCACACACACCTAGGATTTTTTTTTCCTAAGGTTTTTTATTATTTATTAGTCATATTTAGTCATTATCTAGTCTCCTATATTTTAGGGGAGAATATTCCACCTGGAGAATAGTCTCTTCAATTGACACTTCAGTTTGACTAGTTGAGTTGAGTCTAGATGCTGCATTAGTTTTTTCACCATGAAACATTGAGATCATCACCATGCTAATGCACACTTTCCTTGGTTTCATCACTAGACTGGTGCATTACCCTTGATTCCTTGATCTACTCACTACACTATGTTTCAGTTAGTTAACTGAAGATTGGTTGACTAGTTAACTCAACTAGGTGGAAATTCACTCCCGTAACTGCTGGTGTGTGTCCAGGTCACTCTAGACCACTACTATGGCTCATTGGTTCTCCTCCAGTGCACATTGATTGAGTTATACATAGTATATCATGTGTAAATTATTCATTATTCATTATGACTAATGAGAATTCTTCCATTCTTTCTCTCTTTCTTCTTCTTTCTCAATTTCTCCTTGCAAATGTGTGTGGTTTTTTCTAGCTAGATATATTATGTGTAGGTTCAACACATTTACATGGTATCAGAGCCGATGGACTTCTAAACAAAAGCTACACCAATTTTTTTGCAGGTACAAAAGATTGAAGACAACGGAAATATGGATTTCCCAAAATAATTCATTCTTACACCTTACAATTACTTTGCATGGAAGGATAAAATAGTCATACATCTCTGAACCAGAGGATTATACATGTTAAACTTGAATACAGACATAGAACCGACATCAGCCATAGAAAAATCCAAGTACTTAAATCGAATGGATGAAGCATTCAGAACAATTTTGCAGTCTTATTTCTCCCGATCTCCTTTTTCACATATCTTCATGTAAGACTCCCAATGAATCCTGGGCCACCTTGGAAGGACTCTTTGGAAAACATATGAGATGAGGGGACACATGTTGGAGGTGGAATTTCTCACATTGGATCTAAAAGGCTTCGACAATATCCAAGTTTTCTTTACAAAATTAAAGGATTTACTTTCACAGCTCAAAGCTTGCAGGGTTCATAAATCTAAGGAGGAGAAACAAATGGTTCCAACCATTCTCTCCAAACTTGGTTCTGAATTCTTTGTGTTCGTGTCCACATTACATCCAATCAGATTCACCTTTGGAGTCACCTAGAAGATTCCTTCTCATGAGGACTTTATTGAATTCTTGACACAAGAGAAAACCAAACTAATCAACATGGGAAAAATCAAAGGCCCAAAGGCGCATGCACTTACTGTGAAATATGGAAGCCATCAATATTAGAAATCTAAATATAAAGGAAAAAGGAAATCTCATGCAAATCAGAAGAAGGAAGGGTACTCAAAACCCTTCACCAATGCCTCCAGATCCAAAGGGGAAAAGGGAAGAAAATGGGAGAAATGCACATATTGTCACAAAGGCTTACATCCAGAATCTACATGCATGAAAAAACAAATAGATCTAATGACTCAAATACTTAAGAAAAACAACCTTGGATATCACATCCCCGAGGGTGCCAAGAAGAAGAAGCTAGAATATCAGAATCCCAAGAAAGACAATTCTAGCCATGCCTTGATTGCCATAAACTCCTCTCCCGATGTTTGAATCGTAGATTTTGGAGAATAAAATCACACAGTTGCCAAAAAAGAAATGTATTCTTCATTGGATGCATGAAAATGTCCTCCTATTATGATGGGGTAAAACTCTCCAGTCGAAGTCATCGAAAAAGGAAGGATTGAACTCACCAACAGAAGCTTCGAGAATGTGCTGCATGTTCCCAAACTTTCCATCAACTTTCTCTTTGTGTATTAGATGAAGAATTCCGGCACCGGAAATAAAATCATATTCACACCCAATTCTGTGGACATCTATGAAATGCAAACCACCTCTAGGGTTGCTACCGATGAGGTAAATCATCAATCTAGATTGTATACATTTTATGAATTTATTGAACCAGATTATGCTTTACTACTTACCCATGTTGATGAAAGTAGTAGGATATGACACGAAAGGTTCAGACATTTGAATTTTAGATATATGCAACAAATTAGCAAGCAAATATTGGTTGATGGTCTACTAGACATCCATTTCTCCAAGGGAGTATGTGAGGGATGTGTTCTTGGGAAACATCATCAAAAGAAATTCCACAAAGGAAAGTCTCATAGAGCTTCCGCGCCTTTAGATCTGATCCATAGTGACCTCATGGGTCCTTTTACGCATCCATCTATCAGAAAAATGAGTTTTTTTCTCATTTTTATTGATGATTTCTCACGTTTCACATGGATTTACTTTCTCAGGAAAAAATTTGAGGTCTTTCAACACCTCAAAGATTTCAAAACCCTATTTGAGACACAGTTTGGAAAGAAAATCAAAGTCCTCTGAAATGATAACAGGGGAGAGTATGCCAATCATGAGATCCATAATATTTTCCATGAGGTAGGGATTCAATTGCAACACACAGTTCCCTATACTCCGCAACAAAACAGAGTTGTTAAGCAAAAAAACAAATCTCTAAAGGAGATGGTATCTTGCATGCTACATGCAAAGACACTACCATAGAGACTATGGGCCGAAGAACTTAATTGTGCAACATACATCCAAAACATATCTCCCCATAGATATATCAAGGATAAGACCCCCTATGAGGCTTGGAGAGGCCTCAAACCAAAAGTGACCCACTTTCGTATTTTCGGTTCATGTGCATGGGCCCAGATTCCCTCTGAAAAGAGGAAGGCACTTGATCCACAAAGCACAGAGTGTATTTTTGTTGGATACCCCGACAGTGTGAAGGGATATAGAATTATTGATCTTTCCTCATACCAGATCATCATTGAGTGAAGTGTCCAATTCAAGGAAAGTGTCTTGGATGTACCTCAACAACTGCAGGCATACACCTTCATTATTCCACATGTTCAAGATGATGAGCATGCACATGCCAACTCTTATTTAGATGAGATTTCTGATTTAGAGGAATCAGATGATTCAGATACAGAGTCAATATAGTCAGATGTAGAGTCAGAGCATCCAGAGGTAGATGCAGAGCCAGAGCAAAGGCCCAAGTGTTGGTTGTGGAGCCTGATTATCTTCATGATTTAGAGGTCTTTTACTTTCAGCCGTGTTTATACCCCATGAAGTATTTACACCCTAGAAGTATGTACACTCTTCCACGTGGGGGAGTGTAGAGGGGGGTACCCACTTTGTGGGGTTCGGGGGGGCTATCCCCCCGGCTAGGGGGTCTGGGGGAAAGCGGGCCCCCAAAGAAAAAATTGCCTTGTAAAAGTATATTGTAATTTCATTGTAAATCTGGACCGTTCATTATAAGGTCGCAGATCTAACGATAAATATTATGTTAGGGTTTTTTGCCATAGAAGGCAACCCTCTTTTATGAGGGAAATGTATTGCGGCTAAGTATGTTGGCGAGTATTGTATTCTGAGAGAGGAGACTGTGAAAGAAAGAAGAGGAAGTTACAATGGGTTTTGCTGTAGGTTGTATCCCTTCATTTTGTTGGATAATAATAAAGAAAGGACTTGGCAATTTCTCTAGTGAACGTAGCCCACACTGGGTGAACCACGTAAATCTATGTCTCTCTTGTATTGTGTATCTTCTGTGTTTTGTTTCAGCATTTGTTTTACTTTATTGCTCCGTGGTCCTGTTTTTCTAATAACTGGTATCAGAGCGTAAGGTAACTCGCAGGAAAAGAGGGTTCCTCGTTCGAGTGGGAGAAATGTTGGAAGATGGAAAGTTTAGGGTCGAGAAATTTAACGACCAAAACTACCAGTTATGGAAGATGCAGATGGAAGATTATTTATATCAGAAGGATCTATTCCTACCATTGAGCGGAGTAGCAAAGAAGTCGGTGGCCATGAAGGATGAAGAATGGGA
>ML786411.1:0-47877 GCA_009831015.1 Picea engelmannii | reverse complement strand
TGAGAATAACAAGAGACAAGAAAAATTGCAAACTGACATTGTCTCAGGGTGAGTACACAGAGAAGGTGTTGGAGAGGTTTAGAATGCAGAATGAAAAACCAGTTAGTACACCTTTGGCCAGCCATTTCAAATTAACTAAGGAAATGTGTCCCAAGACACGGGAGGAGATATAATACATGTCCAAGGTCCCATATTCATCAGCAGTTGGCAGCTTGATGTATGCAATGGTTTGCATAAGACCAGATATTGCACATGCAGTGGGAGTTGTGAGCAGGTATATGAACAATCTAGGTAAAGAACATTGGGAGGCAGTAAAGTGGATTCTCAGGTATTTGAGAGGTACTACTACACATGCATTATGCTTTGGAGGTTCAGACACTTTTCTACAGGGATATGTTGATTCATATATGGTAGGTGATAAAGACAGCAAGAGGAGCACCACAGGGTATGTTTTTACTATAGGTGGAACAACAGTAATTTGGATTTCAAAACTGCAAAAGGTTGTTGCACTTTTAACAACAGAGGCAGAGTATGTTGCTACTACAGATGCTAGTAAAGAGATGATTTGGTTACAAAGTTTTATGGAGGAATTGGGAAAGAAGCAGGAGAACAACAGGTTGTACTGTGACAGTCAGAGTGCCATTCACCTTGCAAAGAACTCAGCCTTCCATTCGAATACTAAGCATATATAGTTGAGGTACCACTTCATACGATCCGCCTTGGAAGATGGAAAATTGAAGATGGAAAAGATACACACTAGCCAGAATCCTGCAGACATGTTAACAAAGGGAGTAACCAGGGAGAAACAGAGTTCTTGCTTAGTTTTAGTTGGTTTTCAAGAATGAAGATGAAGATGATAAATTTTCCAGGTCCAAGAAGGTTCAGAGTCCAACATATACAGCAGCGATGGAGTTTTTGAGATTAGTCTCCAAGTGGGAGATTGTTGGTTGTGGAGCCTGATTATCTTCCTGATTTAGAGGTCTTTTACTTTCAGCCGTGTTTATACCCCATGAAGTATTTACACCCCAGAAGTATGTACACTCTTCCACGTGGGGAAGTGCAGATGGGGGGGGGTACCCCCTCTACGGGGTTTGGGGGGGCTATCCCCCAGGCTTGGGGTTCTGGGGGGAAGCAGTCCCCCAGCGAGGGTTCAGGGGAAAAGCCCCCGAAGAAAAAATTGCCTTGTAAAAGTATATTGTAATTTCATTGTAAATTTGGACCGTTCATTATAAGGTCGCAGATCTAACGATAGAGATTATGTTAGGGTTTTTTTCCCTAGAAGGCAACCCTCTTTTATGAGGGAAATGTATTGTGGATAAGTATGTTAGCGAGTATCGTTTTCTGAGAGAGGAGACTGTGAGAGAAAGAAGATGAAGTTAGAACGAGTTTTGTTGTAGGTTGTATCCCTTCATTTTGCTGGATAATAATAAAGAAAGGACCTGACAATTTCTCTGGTGGACGTAGCCCACACTAGGTGAACCACGTAAATCTGTGTCTCTCTTGTATTGTGTATATTTCGTGTTTTGTTTCCGCATTTGTTTTATTTTATTGCTCCACGGTCCTGTTTTTCTAACACCAAGTGGGAACATACTACTCTTCAAGATGCAGGGGATCTTTTTGGTGATCCAACCGATACTAGGAGGAATCAATATGATTTTGAGGAGCCTCTTATTTTACTCACTTCCACTGAATCATTTACCTTAGGACATATTTTCTTGGTTCATTCTTCATATCCACAGTCTTATGGCGAGGTTGCTGGAAATCCCTTTTGGGAATCCACTAGGCAGGAGGAGTAAAGCTCCCTCCTTGAGAACTAGACTTGGGATCTGGTTCCCCTTCCTTCTGGGAGGAAAATTTTCAGATGTAGATGGGTCTACAGGACCAAGAGTACAATGGATGGACATATTATAAGATACAAAGCCATGCTTATTTCCAAAGGCTTTCATCAGGTGCATGGTATTGACTATGATGAGACCTTCACTCCAGTAGAGAAGATGTATTCCATACGATTGACACTTGCCATTGCGACATCCAAGTGATGGGAAGTCCATTAGATGGACGTGAAGAATGCATTTCTTCACGATGATCTCTCTGAGGAGATCTATATGGATTAGCCCCAAGGATTTATGCAAGACTCATCTTTGGTTTGTCGACTGAAGAAGTCTATTTATGGCCTCAAGCAGGATCCGAGGGCATGGTATGACAAGATGGATTCCTACCTGTTGTCACAAAAATTTGTACATTGTAAATCAGACTCGAATGTCTACATGCTCAGGACGGTTGATTCACTTCTACTCTTAGTTCTGTATGTTGATGATTTGTTGATCATTGTTTGCTTGACTTCAACAATTGCTGCATTAAAGAGGATTCTACATGATAAGTTTTTTATGATGAACATGGGTCCACTACACTTCTTCCTTGGACTCGAGATCAGTCAGGATGCATTAGGAATCAAACTATCTCAAGCCAAGTATGCACGAGATCTCCTTGAGAGATTTCACATGATAGACTGCAAATATGCTCCGATTTCTTTCCTATCAGGAGTCAAACTTGAGGATGGTGGGGAGACTCCATTGGTTGATAACAAATTGTACATACAACTAATGGGGAGCTTGTTGTATCTAACACACTCCAGACTAGATCTCTCCTATGCAGTTGGCGTAGTTTCCAGGTTCATGCAGGAGCCGCATGAGCTACATTGGAAGGCTGCAAATCGTATCCTTCGATACATACAAGGTACCATCACCTTTGGGATTCATTATGCTACAGACTCTACATTAGATCTCATCGGGTTTACTGATTCTGACTGGGATGAAGATAATAGTAATCGAAAGTCCACATCTAGTTACTCACTCAGTCTTGGTTTCAGGCCTATTTTTTGGTCGAGCAAGAAGCAACCTGCCATTTCTCTATCTTTAGCCGAGGCAGAGTATAGAGGGGTAGTTAACATAACCATTCATGCTATGTGGCTACAAGATTTTCTCACTGAGTTGGGCATTCAGTTTCATCGATCGATCGTCATTTGGTGTGACAACCAGAGCACTCTGAAGTTCTAGAGAGATCCATTTCAGAGGTAGAGGACGAAGCACATCGAGATCCACATGCACTACATCCGAGACTTAGTACACAAGGGGATAATCGACCTATAGTTATGTCCTTCAGCATAACAGAAAACGAACATCTTCACCAAGACCTTCACTGAGCAGAAGTTCCATTCTTTATGAAGTCATCTTGGAGTGAAGGATGCAATTTCCTAACAACTGTTAGCTCTTCTTTTTACATACATGGTACCTTGAGGGGGGGGTTTCCCATGAGTTTTTCCCTCTTTCCTCACTTTGTTTCAATGTATCTTTTGTATTTGGGTACCTAACATGGCCTTGTTGCTGGGATCCATTTTTTTATTTTCACCATAGTGATGTTCAGGAGGGGTGTTGGAGTTACTTCACACACACCTAGGATTTATTTTTCCTAAGGTTTTTCCTTGTTTATTAGTCATTATCCAGTCTCCTATATTTTAGGGGAGAATATTCAACCTAGAGAATATTCTCTTCAGTTGACACTTAAGTTTGACTAGTTGAGTTGAGCCTAGATGTTGCATTGGTTTTGTCACCATGTAACATTGGGATCATCACCATGATAATGCACACTTGCCTTGGTTTCATCACCAAACTGGCACATTACCCTTGATTACTTGATCTACTCCTCACTACACTATGTTTCAGTTAGTTAACTGAAGACTGGTTGAATAGTTAACTCAACTAGGTGGCAGTTCACTCCCGTAACTATTTGAGAGACTAGACTAGGTGGCAATTCACTTCTATAACTGTTGGTGTGTGTCTAGATCACTTGATCCGGATTATTTTCGGCACGAAATGAGAGCGGAGATATAATAAAGAAATGCACAGAGATATCGTGTATATCCAGTAATATAACAAAAATATATCAGAGATGCAACCATAAACACAGAGATACAGTAATACATGATTTCTATTAATGAAAGAAATGTATAGAGACTGTAAAAATATAGAGTGAAAGACTCGCTAGAATGGTGGCAACTTATCTCTGAGAAGAGATGTGATGGCTACTCGCATTCACAAGAAGATGATTACAATGAGGCTCTGGAGGATTTTTTACAATAAATAGGAATGCCAAAAGTCATAGACATCCAAAAACCTAACCCTAGGAGATGAAGCGCCAAAAGTCATGTGGGCCCCATTTGGGTAAGTTAGTACATCAACTTCTCGGGGTCGTAACTTTTGCATACGATCTCCGTTTTAGGCGTATGATAGCTCGTTGGAAAGGTATCGTCAAGGAGATTAATTTTGGGGGCTCAATCATGCCTTTGACTATCATTGAGAACCTCTATATCGAAAAACATTCATTTAGGCCCTCAAAATGGCCCCGGAAGTTAAAACCTGCTAAAAATAGTAAATTGCCAAAATTGCCAGAAAACTATTTTGAGCCAGTCGAAAAAGGTGGGTGGCCACCGATATCCACCTGGATCAATCCTCCCTCCTTAGGAAGAAATGGTCTCCATTGCGTTGAGTTCTCGGGGGAGAGGGAAAGCGTTTGTTGGATCTGCATCTAGGTGAGCTACTTGTATTGTTAGAGACGTCGCATTGCTTAGTTTGTGGAAGTTTGTCATGAAGCTTTTGAAGCTGAGGTTGTTCAACAAGTCGAGCTACATGAGAGGAAGGTGTGTAGAAGGAATCTTTTCACTTTGCTGCAACCTTGTTGACCTGCTTCTATTGGATAGAAGGTGCTGGGGATGAGGTTGTAGTGGTTGCAGTGTCCTTTTGTTCCCCTTTTGAACAAATTGTGAAGAAGCTAAATTTTGCAGTATGAGATACTACCTTGCGACACTTTTTAGGTGGAACAATAGTTGGAACTACCTCTGGTATTCTATAGAGATGACCCCCCAAAGTAACAATGAAACTACGGGGCTGAGACTCATAAACAACATGGCGTCTCCACATATATGGTTGGCCCAAGAGAACATCACAGAAATCCAGTGGGGAAACATCACATAATACCTCATCCTTGAAGGGTTGGATGTCGTATGACAATCGACACTGTTGGCTGACACGGAGATCTCATCCTTGCCGAAGCCACCCGATGTTGTATGGATGCGGGTGTGGTGTTGTCGACAATCTCAACTATTTGACGACCTCTACTGAGATGAGGTTTTTCTGGCTTCCGCTATCAACAATAAATGCAGCGGGGTCCCCTTCACCCACATCCGTGAATGAAAAAGGCGCTCCCCCTCTTCAAGATCTATTGGTTCTTCTAGTTGAATTGCTGCGGTCGCAACAATAGCAGTGGGGTCTGCGTCAATGATCTGTCCTTTACTAGTATTTTCAGAATCAGATTCTGAATCAAGGTTTGGCTCCTTGTCTTTGATCTCGGCCACCAATGACTGTTTTGAGCGACATTCATCGCTCTTGTGCCAGGGGATTTTGTGGAAATCACACCATTTTCCAGTGTCCTTCTTTGTCTTCCCGTGACCCTTATTTTCCCGTGTCTTGGACTGGTTTTCGGGAAACTGTTTGTTAGGGTCATCTTTGTCATACTTTGGTTGTTGCGGATTTGCAAACCCGAATTCTCATTTGTTCTGGTGCTTAAATTTCTACTTAATTTTAACAGCATATCGATAAGCAACACCGAGTGATGAGATGTCCAGAAAATCCATTTTAGTCTGGATGTATATGTGTAGAGCCCCACGATATTTCAGAACCAAATGTCACTCAGAGTCTTTGATACCCAACTTGGTGTGCAAGGTATGGAAGGTATTGGTGAAATCCAGAACTGCTTGGCCCCTCTCTTGCCGTAGTGTGGTCCATCTCATGTACTGGTCTTCATAGTTGCCAACAAGGTAATACTGTTCCTTTACCACATCCATAAAAAAATCCCAAGTGGGATCATCCCCATATATTCCAAACTCCTCTGTGGAACTTTGCTCCTAGTAAGTTTCCCACAAATGTTTGACATGAGGGAGAGCTTTAAGGAGTGTGAAGGTGATCTTTTCTTTGTCGGAAAAATTGTGAACAGAGAAATAACCTTCTAGTAGTGTTAACCATTTTTCTAGGGCTTCTGCATCTATCTGTCCTTCAAATACAGGAATATCAAAATTAACTTGTACCTTGAAAGGCGAGGTGCCTCCAAAGTGGTCACTTGATGAAGATGCGCCTGATGCTATCGGTAGGCATTTAAGGATGTGGGAAAATATCTCCATTATTTCGTCCCTCTGTCGTGTGAGAGCTTGCCAAGCAACAGATTGATAAGATCATATGCTCCGTCGATTTTCTTTTCTTCCGACATTGAGGGTTTCTTGGGTGTGTGAGAGAGATTGTATTCAAGAGAGACAAGCTCGAGACCCAAATTTCTATACTTGGACCTCGTCGGGGACATGCACTAAAAAAATGATCAAGAGCAGCCTGCTCTGATACCATTAATTCGGATTATTTTCGGCACGAAATGAGAGCAGAGGTATAATAAAGAAATGCACAGAGATATCGCGTATATCCAGTAATATAACAGAAATATATCAGAGATGCAACCATAAACATAGAGATACAGTAATATACGATTTCTATTAATGAAATAAATGTACAGAGATTGTAAAAATACAGAGTGAAAGACTAGCTAGAATGGTGGCAGCTTATCTCTGAGAAGAGATGTGACGACTACTCGCATTCCCAAGAAGATGATTACAATGAGGCTCTAGAGGCCTTTTTACAATAAACTGGAATGCCAAAAGTCCTAGACATCCAAAAACCTAACCCTAGGAGATGAAGCGCCAAAATTCATGTGGGCCCCGTTTGGGTAAGTTAGTACATCAACTTCCCTGGGTCGTAACTTTTGCATACGATCTTCGTTTTAGGAGTATGATAGCTCGTTGGAAAGGTATCATCGAGGAGATTCATTTTGGGCACTAAATCATTCCTTTGGCCATCATTGAAAACCTCAATCTCTAAAAACCTTCATTTAGGCCCTCAAAATGGCCTCGAAAGTTAAAACCTGCTAGAAATAGTAAATTGCCAAAATTGCCAGAAAATTGTTTTGAGCCTATCGGAAAAGGTGGGTGGCCACTGATATCCACCTGGATCATCACTCTAGACCACCACTATGGTGCATTGGTTCTCCTCCAATGCACATTGATTGAATTATACCGAGTATATCATGTGTAAATTATTCATTATTCATTACAATTAATGATAATTCCTCCATTCTTTCTCTCTTGCTTCTTTTTTCTCAATTTCTCTCTGCAAATGTGTGTGAAATTTTCTAGCTAGTTCTATTCTGTGTGGGTTCAACACATTTTTATAAAGTGGTAAAAGAACTCATCATCACTGTAAACAAAATCATAAAATCAATCCTTAAATTTTTACTTTTTAAATCTTATTATCACTAAAAGCACAAGGTAATACATAATGCCATGAAAATATCACAATAAAATTTAAAAATTCAATGTCACTTTTTAATATTTTTTTACTTTTAATAAAAAAAAGTAAATACAAGTTATATTGAATGAAACATAAATTATTTCTTAAAAGTATTGTTATATTGTCCATATTCAAAACATATGAGCTAATAAATTTTATTATATTATTCATAATCAAAACATATAATTCATAAAACATAAAAAAATTTTTTTAACTTCATTTAAGATCATATGTAAGTTCAATGCTCATTTCTAGTTACCATACAAACATCATATGGATCAAAAATACATAAAATGTTTCATACACTTATTTAGATTGACTCATGGTTTCTAAAATATCATCAGAGTCTAAACTGTCTTCAGATGAATGATTAGATGAAGATGTAGATGATCCATACTCTTCTCTATTGTCAATGAATGTACCATCTGAGTCTACATGCATGCCCAACATTTTAGATGCCAAATTCCTTTTAGATATACGACTAGGTTCAACAGAATCTCATCTTGCATTTATTTCTTGTGGAAACAACCTCTTGATAATCGTTGTTGTCTTGGAGCGAAAAGTTCCTCTCTTTGTCAAATTGAAGTCATAAACAAGTATGCCAACATCATCTAAGTTTAAGAGGTCAGTGCGATGAGAAGTTGTATTTTTCCCCTTTCTTTTTCTCTTTCTATTGACATGTTTCTCAACCACCATATCTGGCTTGTACACACCATTGAATGGGTGTGTACTTGTTGCATACCAATGCACTTCAATTTCAATAACATCATCATTTTCTTTCTCAATCTTTATAACTTTTCCAATCCATAATGGATAACCATGTGGATCTTTAGTCGCTAAAAATACAATCATGCTACCCTCCTTAATATCTTATTTTGAACTCCTGTAAAGGTCTTCCATGGCTTCACATTGTGCATGTGACCTTTACGAACCAATATACATTTCTCTTTCCTCTCCTTGTTTAAACTCAATAACACCTTGAGATTCTTGTTGAACTTCAACGGTTTTTGTTTCGTCATATTCATTTGGCATATTTTGTGGCCAATAAAATGGAGTCTTCAACATTGTATCTTCATTTGTTGAGCTTGAAATTATGCCACTTTCACTATTGAAAAAATACTCCCACCAAATAGAATCAACAACATCAAAGTACTCATATGTATCCTTAATGGAATTTTTTATTTCTTCCAAACATTCAAAATAATCTACATCTCTATTACACCTCCGTGCATTATGGATTTTAGCAATCGATTGTAAAAATAATAACTTTGATGCGAATATTGGACGATCTAGAATGAATTTCAAAAATGCTAAACTTGATGAAGGTCCTCATTCTATAGTAGTTGAATACTACTTTCCCCATATAAGTGTTTTCCCATCAAATTTTTTGAAACAAAATTGATGTTGGAAGCTAATTTCATTAAGATGCTCAATACATTTTTTTTCACGATGCAATCCTTGAATAAATCTTCTCATGTCAACAATTTATTCTAATATATGAAAAACATGCTCTAGAATGTATGCTTTCTTAATACATTCAGTCAATGATGGTAGGCTTCCAACATTTTTCCTCTTCAATGTTACTGAAAAACGACTGAACATTTGATCAATATGATCATGAGTGTGTCCAACAAGAAGGAAACCAAATTTCACCTTTTGAAAGATTCTCATTTCAACAAGCATGCTTAGATATCCAAACACAATTTGATTTTTGTTTTCACGACTAGTGTTGTCGAATTGTAGATAGAGAACTTGAGGAAGATTTCCAGATCAGTGAGTGAGCTACATGATGAAATATGGTGATGGACAGATTTGCATCATTATGAATATTTGGAGTTCTGAAGTAAACCCTTGGACACATTTTTCCATTGAAAACCATACAACCAATCAAGTGAAACTGAATGAAATTCTCTTCCTGTAAATTTTTGTGTGTACAGACAAAATGTGGTAGAAGTGTTTTCTTCTGGTCCATGTCATCAATTATCATACCTAAACATTTATTTGGAGCATCATAACACTTCTTCCGATGTTTGTACAACTTTTTCCTTTCACTTAATTGTTGATTCTGATGTTCTTGAAGTGATTTGACTATGGAATTTGCACATGACATAAAATGGAAATATTGATCATATGTTTTCATAGTTGATAACTATTCATTTAAAAAAAAATAGTAAATACTTGCCTCTTTTTCCCCCTTCAGACTTATCTCTTCTTGATTTAAGAGTAGCACATATACTACAAATCCCCATCCTTGACTTCTTAGGAATATACACATTGTTGAATTGTTTCTTCCATATTCTTGTAAAATATGCATATGTAATAAAATTGTCATTTCCTTCAACACCTTCAACATATCCTTTGTACAAGTTGTAGATTTCCCTCCTTGAGAAATTATCTGGAATATGTATTGTGTCTCTATCTAGCATACACTTTCCATGTTTGGAAAATAAATCATGCATCCATGACAATGTATTGTTTGTAAATGGCCCACTCTCTCGTCCATGATGTAACTTTGAATAAAATGAAGAATATTTTTCCAACCTTGTCTGGATTCTTGATAGACAAATATTACCAATTGAATGGATTTTTTTGAAAGTCTTTCTGCAAAGTAAAATATTCCCAATGCGATAATCATATCCTGTATTGGTGGATATCATGCACCCCATCAAATATGAATTTTGCATGCTCTTATTCATTGACACATATGTATTCCTTTTATTCAAGGCATGCATGTAGTCCATTATTTTCAAACAATTCTTTTGACAATATTCACTTGAAATCAATTCACTTATGGAAATTGATTTAGTGAGAAATTCTTTCCTAGACCTTGTATAACTAGAATGATTTGGATTGATATAAAAATGTCTACTCCTGGTCCTAGACACCATGTTTCTTTGCAATGTCTCCACTATTTCATCATCCTCACTAGAAGGATTTTCCTTATCACCAGAAGGAATATCAAGCAAAACATTGTCAGGAGATTGAACTAGAGAATGTCGATCACCTTGATTTGTTGCAGCTGAATGATTGAGAACACCATCATCAACATAATCATTTGGAGGAAAATCATCATCAACATTGTGTCCACCATTGACAGAATCATCTTCATTGCTTTCAAAATCCCCACTTGAGTGAAAATTTTCACCATCTCGCTTAGTGCCTTGAAAATCTTCATCAGTATATTGAAAATCCTCACTTGGAGGGAAATCAACATCATCAACATTGTTGCCTAAAATAATTTATCACTCCAGGAAAGAGTGTCCACCAATGGTGTAATCATCTTCTCTACTTTGAAAAACCCCACTTGAGAGATATTCTTCATCATCCTCATTACTGGCTTGAAAATCCTCACTTGGAGGAAAATCTTCATTATCCTCATCAGTACCTCGAAAATCCTCACTTGGAGGAAAATCATCATCACCAACATTGCTTCCTTTAAATTCCTCATTCATAAAAGATTGTCCAACATTCCCATAATCGTCATAATTACTTTTAAAATCCCCACTTGGGGGGAATTCTTCATCATCCTCATTCGTGCCTTGGAAATCCTCACTTGGAGAAAATATTCATCAGTACCTTCAAAATCCTCACTTAGAAGAAATTCATCATCACTAAAATTGTTGTCTTTAAATTCCCCACTCAGGAAAGAGTGTCCACCATTGTCATAATCATCTTTATTGCTTTTAAAATTTTCACTTGAGGGAAATTCTCCATCACATTCATTGGTGCCTTGGAAATCTTGATCGATACCTTGAAACTCCTCACTTGGAGGAAAATTTTCATTCCAATCATTTAAACGTTGATCATAGTCTCCACTTTGACCTACATTTTTATTATTTTCATTACTATTAAAATACTGAATAGATTTATCACCATCATATTCCTCCTCTTCATCATTGGTGTCTTCAAAGTCCTCTGATTTAAGGCTTTCATGAGGAACATGTTGAATACAATTGCTTGCACTATGATCAAAATTCTAACTAGCTGAAAAATACGACGCCTCATTTGCATTACAAGCATTCCTATTGCATTTCATAGTCCCAACAGAAGAGGTATGCGAACAATTTGTTGACGTCTCAGAAATAAAATCTTCTTTATCTGGTGAAGCCATCCCTTCTCTCTAAGAACATAGAATGATACAAATTCACCCTCCCAATGAAATTTTTATAACTTGCATAATGATATTTTCCCTCTAAATCCCCTGGCCCAAAAAAGAAATTTCCCTCCAAAATCCGCCCCCCCCCCAAAAAAAATTTCCCCAAAATTTCACCCCAAAATATTCCCTCCAAAATTTCCCCCTCACAATTTTTCCTCCAAAATTTCCCCCCAATTTTTTTGATTTATTATTTTCCCTTAAAAATTAAAAACAACTTTTACTCTTTTATTTCGTTATTTACATGTTAAATACAATATTTATCATGTTTATTTATTCATCCCACATTCATTAAATATATGATGATCCATATAATTTTAGGTATATATGTAGACAATATACCTAATTTTTATTTATCCCACATTTGTTATACTAACAATAATATCATCTGTGTTATATATACAATGTCTTGTTTGATCTTTTTACATTGTGTGATATCTTGGGCAGTATTTGTTAAAGGACTTGGAGCAAGCTACAAGTGAGAAACATCGAGAAGATATCTGAGGAGAATTTAACATTTCATAAGTCATTTAATTTTTAAATTCTTACCATTTACAAAAGCAAAAATTATAAGATCTTTGAATCACATAATAATTTTTCATGCAAAAATTAAAAAACCTTAATTTTTTTTAGATGTTTTCTACTTAAAAAAAAAAATACTAACTTAAAAAAAAAATTGAGACTTTTTTCAAAAAAATTTAACAAAATCCTTAAGATTTTTTGAAAAAAAAGGGTTAAATTTAGGTATAGTTTTGTAAAAAAAAAATAGATTTTTTATTGTTTTTACTTAAATTATTTTAGTTTTGGTCCATGGTGGTTACTCGGCAATGTCTAGGGATTGGCTTTTGGGGTTGAGGTGATGTCAGGCATCGCTCCAGCCCCCACGACCAAGCCCCGAGTGCTCCCACGGCTTGGCCACAGGGATGGCTATTACACATGCAATTTGCACACCTAGGTACCTCGCCCTAAGTGTCATAAAGTGTCATATAAGTGTCTCATACACCTTGACACCATGGAACAACCTATGTCACAATCCCTAGTCAATGTGGAGGAGAGATATATTATATGAAGGCCAAAATACTAAGTACACATGAATTATTATTAATATTCATGGAAAAGAAATTGATTAAGTGTGAGAATCAAGTGCACATGAATTATTATTAATATTCATGGAAAAGAAAGTAATTAAGTGTGAGAATCCACCTCACATTTGGTTTACTATTTTTTAGGGAAGGTGGAGGATCTCATGGATGGTTGAAATATTTCCTCCTTAAAATACTTGAGAGATATTTCCTCCCCAAAATCCTTAAGAGATATTTTCTCCCTAAATATCTTAGAGATCCCTTTCTTAGTGGATCTGATGAGAGATCATCTCCATGGTGGTTAAGCCTCCAAATCCTATATAATGAGGGATTTCCATAGAGGAGGGGAGAGGAGAGAGAGGAGTTTAGAGATACCAAACTTATGATCTCATGAGAAGTGAGGGGAAATTATTGTGAAGCATCTAACTTATGATCTCATGAGGAAGATGTCGTTTGGAACAACAACATTCTGTGTGTGGACTGTTTAAGCAAGGGTTTGGCAAATGAGATCTTGATGAAGCTACTGCACTCACATCTATGGTTGTAAGTATTCTTCATTATTATTCTCATTAATACAATCAATGCTTGGCCTGTTTCTTTCAAACGTGTACTTGTTCCATATAAGTTTTTCTACATTAGATGGATTTATGTTTGAGATAATCTTAGTAGAATAGGAAGTCTTTTGTGCTTTTGTTTGTATTGCAGGACCTACCAAGGAGCTCAAGATCGAAGCTCATCCTAGACCTTGCAGGGATAAACGACGTTCATAAGGTACATTCCTTCTTCCTTCTCTTTTGTTCATCATCTTGATTATATCTAAAAGGAATTCAATGTCTATGTTAAACACCTTCTGTCTTAGAGTTAAGGGTCTAACTCTCAAGAGGAGATCTACCTGTCCGCAGGGAGATTTTCCTACAACACTGGTCAGGATAGGGCGATGTCAGACATCGCCCCAACCCCCCATGACCAAGGCACGGTCCCGACATAAGCCTAATAACTCCATGGGTCAAATTTTTTTAAATATGGGTCAAAAAAAATTAATTTAAAAAAAAAATTAAAGCTCTTATATTCTTTTTAGTTTATTATAATGTAAAAGGCCTAATTTTTATTTTATTTTATTTTATAGGAAAATGAAAGAAAATAGATTATCTATGAATATATCTGGATAACGACCTGCAATAATGGCATCCAAAATTGCAACTGGAACCTCCATGAATGTTAGGAAACAAAATGATAGCATAACACCTAAATTATCAAGGGCAAGGAAGAATGGTAGAGAGTGGAAATATATGGAAGGTGAAAGCAAACTGGAATATTCTTTGTTTGTTAAAGACAAGCAAGGCAACAATGGATATCATATATATTTGTATTGTGCCGAATTAGAACATGTGCAAGGAAATTATCAAGCATTTGGCTTGTTACGAGATATATGTTTGGTGCCAACCACATATATTGTTTATGCACTTGTCAGGCAAGGCTATCAAGTTTAGACATTGTTTCAAATTGAACAATTATAACAAGAATGAATGTTTTCAGAATTATGTGCATTCATCGTTGATGACATTGAGACAGACAACGTAAGTTTTTTATTTTTATTTTTATGTCGCTTATTGTTTTTAGTATCATGGTAATGTTTAATTTTATTTAACATGAAAATGTTATATTTTATTTTTACCGGATTTTGTTGAACGACTTTTAAATATGTTAGTGGGGATTTACTCTACAAAGAATAATATCATGGATGTCATTAATGATTTTCATATTGAAAAGACACAAGAAGGAAGGAAAAACAAACAAAAAGTAATGGAGGTTGAACCTGCAAGAGTAGACATAGAAGAACATGAAAGAAGAAATAAAACTCCTCATTCTAGAAATCCTAAAAGGGTTACATTTGAAAATGAGGAAACTCCAAATGAAGATTTTGTTGAGATTGGTCTCAATGAGGTTATCATTCCTCGCAAAAATAATAAATAAGATAAACGCAAAAGAGCGATGGTTGATGATGAGTCTATTCCTATTGATTATGAATAAATCATTGATTTAGATGAAACACATTTAAATCATAACAGGAAGAAAACAAATGTTGATAATGTTCAAGAAGCCATCGTTAGCTCAAAGTATTATAGTGAAAGTCCTAAAGATAACAGAGAAATAATAACACCATGTGTTGATCTAGAGGATGGTATTATGAAAACAACACAAAATGAAATTCAAAATAGAATGAGGATGACAAACTTAGTTGATGATGCCCACACATTTTAGTTGAATGTGAAACAACTTTATAAACCCTCAAAAGGAAAAGAAAAATATCAAATTAGAAAACCGCATCACTTGCATATGCACAGTTTGAAAGCATTGATTAGGTACAATCCATATGCACATGTGGTTGACTACCTAGTTCTTGTTGACCCAATGGAAGTTCCTACAAGGGAAGAATTTGATAGATCAAAATGTTTTGACTACAAATATTATGTGATTGGAGGAAATCATTTTGCAAATGCTAGAAGAGAATTGATGCAAGAATATCTCGATAATCCTCTTTTTGAGACAATCAAATGCATAAATTATGACGGTTTAACATATTCAGAAACAAAGTTACTGGCATGGGATCATAACAAGGACAATGGGTACAGAATGTCTATGAATTTCATTCAAAGGGTGATATTTATTCATAATGAATTTTCTGAAATATGTCGTGGGGAGAGATCAAATGCCAATGTCAAGTTTCAGAAACAATGTTGTATGGAAATAGGATTCCCACTTGATGATTAAAATACAAAAGAAAAAATTCGCAAAGGAAATGATATATTTAGAGTTGTGGATAACTATTTTTGATTGGGATTTAGAACTGGACATGTATGAGATTTGATAGATGAGATCTTCACCCTATGGGAAAATATTAGTATAAAAAATTAGAGAGTTAACAAGGCTAAGCCATTGATATGTGACACAAGTAAGACAAGCCCTAACATAAAAAATCTTCCAAATGATATGACTATAACACCTTGGAGATCAATATAAGGAGTGAAGGATGATAAACTTATCATAACTATATTATCACGTGTTAGGTCGAGAGAAGAAATGTGTGATGAATTTAAAAAGTAAGTTTGTTGAGTTATTTTTATTATGTTAGGACAATAAATTTTGTTTTTCTTCAGTTTAACATTATTTTTTATTTATTCAGTCACAAGGTGTATATGAGAATACAGGAGGAAATGGTCAAGATGTTGAATGAAGAAAGTCGAGATGATGTTAAACTCAACTATCCAAATTCAATCTCTTCATCAGTATTGAAACAATTTTTTGTTGCATTCAAAAATGTATGTTGATTTGTTACATTCATATTATTCGTTTGTAAGTTAATTTATTTCTATTTTAATAGTTATAGATACATAACTATATGTTTGTTTGTTTCATTAAAGATGTCAAAGAAGAATGCATATGGTACTTGAAACTTTCAAAAGTTTTATTCAAAAATCCAAGTTTGAAAGACAAAGGAGACATGTTCAAAATGTTCAACTTGATGACACCCTTGATCACTACATTTGGAATGGGCTTGACACTATTCAATACAAAGTGATATTAGGTGATTATGAACAACTTGCAAATATTGTTTCTAAAAAAGAATACTCCCTAGTTATTGTGGATATCCCTCATGGTTATAATATCCAAAACATTGGATATGATAGTGAGCCTTATATTTACCATTCAATAAAGTGGTTATGGGATTTACGAAAGTTACAACATCACCATTTTGGAGATTTCTAGTATTTTATTCAGACACACAACAAGGATCAGTACAATCAATCTTCAAAGGGAAAGAAAAGACAATGATGCAGTTTATTTGTTAAGATATTGAAAGTGTATGTTTATCAATTAAGATTGTAAAACAATTTTATTAATTCACAAGTTAATTCAATTTGCACTTATTTATGTTACAAGCACAAGCCTAATATTCAGATCTCCAATATATTATCATTTAAACGTGATTTTGAGAGTATACATCTTGCAACCTGGACAAAAGATGATTTTTATAATTTTATTTTTGTTAATGCAAAGGATGGAGAGACTTCTAGTAGTATCTTGGTATACAATGTTGTGGTTAGAAAGCTAATATATGAGGAAAACGATTTGAAAGGAGAGATGGTTAACATTTATAAAAAACCACAAACATTAATTATTATCTTATAGATACATTTTCAAATGAATGAGATTGAGTTTTGGATTTGTTCTCGGGTTCAGGTAAGAATTATTATCTAATATTTATGAACTCATACTTCAATCTTATATTATTTTTAATTTATGTCTTTTTATGATATCTAAATTCATTATTTATTTTGTATTTGGTGATTAGGTACAACATTAACATATTTCCTACATAAATGAAGGAATTGCATAGCCATTGAAAGTGACCCAATGCAATGCAATTTTATTCAATAAAGAATTAATGTTATTCCAGCTCTTCCAGATGAAATGTAAGAAATTGGTTTCAGGAAAGGGAATTTTAGTGAATCAAATGTGGCAAATTTGTCAAAGGAACCTCAAGTACCATTAGTAGGAATGATTGGAAATGATCACTTTAGAGAACTTACGGATATCAAAGAGCCAATGGAAGAACAAAATGACACAATGGAAGTACAAAATGATGTCGAAGAAGATGATAATTTGTTTGTTGAGAATGATGGATTTGAGATATATGATATTGTTGATTAGTTTTAAGATGTCTTTGAAGATGATGCTCAATTTTGCAATTTTTTTATGATCTATAATTGTAATGTTTTGATTTTCAGATTTTAAAATAAGAATAAAGATGCATCTATTGTTGTTTTGTGATGAATCTCTCTATTTTTTTATTTTTATTTTTATTTTTTATTTTTACATTTTACTTGTATGTGAATCACTATATATTGAATTTTTTTATTAAATGTTGTCATTTTTTACTTCAAATGTATAAAAATATGAAATAAAATGATAATTTTTTTATAAATTTTTGACTTTTTTTGTTCGATTATGTCCATAAAAATGTTTTATTTGACATGTTATTTTAAGGAATATGTACCAAAATGTATAGGTGTTTTAATTAAATATGACTAAAATGTGTATTTTTTTGCTAAATATTCAAAAATAGTGTTATTTAACTACAATTTTTTTCAATGTATTGAAGTAAAGGTAAACAATGTGTTAAAAATGATGTTTTTCATTGTATTTTAAAAGTATGGAACAATAAATTAATTAAGGAGACAAAATTGTATGAAAAATCGTAACTTCAAAAAAATAAATGGTAAAAAATATTTTTAAGATTGAAAGAAGTATGAAAAAATGACTAAAAACACCGTTGAATAAGAAACAAATTTAGAAAAAAATAAAAATAGATGAAAAATAAACATTTAAAAAAATAATGTGGAAACATTGTGGACTGAAAATTTTAAAATATAAAAAAACCACCTAAAAATGGAGGGGGGTGCTACGGGTAGCACCATTTTTAAAAATGGGGTAAAAAATTGAACCCCCCAAAAATGAGAACTTTGTAGAGTTCTCGTTAAGTTGTTAACTATGTTCTACATACAACACCAAAACAAATAGATCAGTGCCAACAAATATATGATATAAGTTAAGAATTGTTTCGCTTTTGGTGAATCCCATACTTTGTAGATATCCAACAATCCAGGAATACCATGCTCTAAGGGCCTACTTGAGTCCATACAAGGCTTTCTTAAGAATGCACACATAAGACTCCTTCTCACTTACCTCAAATCCCCAAGGTTGCTCTATGTACAGTTCTTCCTCAATGATCCCACTAAGAAAATTTGTCTTCACATCCATCTGATGTATCCTTCATTCCATAAATTAAACCAAGGTCATAACTACTCGAATGGAAGTGTACCTTGCGACTTGAGAAGAAGTCTCCCCGTATTCCACTCCCTCTCAACACAAACCTCGCTTTAAATTTATCAATGTTGTCATATGTTGCATGCTTGATCTAGTAGAGCCACTTGGAACTCATAACTGACTTCCTCTCTAGTTTTGGCACTATGTCCCAAACATCATTTTTCATGATGGAAGTGTAATCCTCCACCATGGAATCCCCCCATACCTATTGTAATGTTTCCTCTTGAAAATTGGAAGGCACATAATCTAGAATGTTTACAATCAATGCCATATAGTTTGGAAACTTCTTCGAAGGTTTGCTCTCTCTAATTGTGCTCCTAGGAGTCTCAACATGCTCTTGAACATGCCTCAATGTTTCACTAAACTAACGAGGTCTCCTGACAGAAGTGGGAGGGGCTCATGTCTCCTCCTATTCATCTGAAGGCTACTATACTGCCTTGGAAATCATTGGTGACCCCAAATCAACCTTCATAGTTTCTTTCTTCTCATCCTCTACCACTAGAGTAGGCTCATGAGACTCTTGGATGTAAGGTTTTTATCAAACTTTACATCCCTCCTTACTACTCTATTCCTATACTCTAGAATATAGGCCATGTAAGCATTTGAAGTCTCATTGTAACCCACAAACAAGATTTTCTTGTTGGAGGGCTTCAAGTTGGCCCCTTTCTCTACCAGTCATGGATATAAATTGGACAACTAAAAAGGCATAAATGACTCACCTCTGGCTTCACACCAATGAATGCCTCCTCTAGTTTATTTTCCTCCAAGATCTTGTGAGGACATTGATTTTGGATGTAGACTATTGTATTACATGCCTCTACCCAAAGAAACATGGGTAAGTCTTGGTCATGTATCATGGCCTTAGAAACCCCTATGATGGATCGATTCGTTCACTCTACAACCCCATTATGTTGTGGGTTGTACAAAACTGTCAGCACCTTCTTGATTTCTGCCTCCTTGCATAAACCCTCAAACTCCTTGGAGGTATACTCTCCCCCATTGTCTGATCTCAAGACTTTGATCTTCTTCTCCATCTGTTTTTCAACTAGAAATTTGAACTCTTGAAACTTGCTAAAGACCTCAGTCTCGGTCTTTAAGAAGTAGATCCAAGTATTACGAGTGTTAGGGACCTAACCTTCCTAACCCCTCACGTAGGTAGAATAATATATTTCCATGTAATAAAGCCAAATATTATTAAGGCCTAGCATAAAGAAGTATTAGTCGAATGTAATAAGACATAATAAAAGCTTCCACTTTTAGAAATATCTTCCTCTAGATTGTTCTTTTGGATAGATAGATTTAGTATAAATAGGAGTAGAGGTTATGAGAAGCTTTGTCTTGAAGAATTATTGTAATAGATCTCTTCTCTGCTGGAGGTTTCCCCCTCGAAGAGGAAAGTGAAATTTTTTACCTATCAATAAAGGTATAAGTCTAGTGTTGTGGTTCCGTATAATTTGTTGTTCTGCTGTTATCTCTGCAGTATTTTTGTATTCTGTTGCTATTATAGTGTTGTTATTTGCATTATTTCTCCTTTTTCTAATATAATAGACCTGGTACCTTACAAGTGGTATCATAGCACTTTCCTCGATAGAAAAGTGTGGGTTAATTTTTTTTAGGGTAGAGACGTATTCCAATGTATTAAAGCTACAGAGCTCTGTTGTCATGCGTATAAACCCGCGGTCGGGGAGTAATACCGGAAGGAAATACAAGTGGTACTTAAGCATACATCTATTGGACACCCTTGTAACCCCTGTTGGTACCCCTTCGAGTGGTAGTGCATCAGACAACACCTGTATACAGATCGGCCTAGATCTTTTGAAGCCCTCTATCGATAAACTGATTGGTTGCCTGACTGCTATAGTTCCACCAAGAACAACACTCGGGAAGATACACTCTAGTACCTGAGTAGTCGGGTACTATGGCTAAGGGAATGGTCTAGCCTCCTTAGTTGGTTCCTTGAGATATTGGGTCGAGTACTATTGTTGGACCTCGCACGTATATTAGAGAGCTATAACACAGGGCAAACTCTTGTTTGTAGAACCCTTGAATACCCTAACCCTTGGGAAGGAAACAAAAACATAACAGACAAGACCTATTGTTGTGCAATTGTGCCTCTTGCATTCTAGTTGTAAAATTACTACATATTTCTTCCTGTTAAGAATTTGGGCATTTCAACACTGTAATATTCTTCAGCTCGGAGTATAACTCCACAAGATTATAAAAAAAAAAGTTTGGATCCTATTGGCACCATTAGTTGAGCCCTATCCAATTGGATTCCTCTCTTCGCCCTTATCGAAGTCATACCTATCATTTTTCAACAATTTTTTTTTCCTGTAGACTCGACCCCCTTCTGACACTCTTATTTGGGCCTTACTGGATTCCCCTCTTCGCCCTGATTGTCATGATACCCTTCACCCATAACCCATTTTTTATGTGGTCCCACCCATCCCTTTTCATTTTCCCTCTTCATCACGGACCACATCTGTAGCCAAGACTTGGAAGGTTGCTTCAATTCCTTGTCCTATGCTTTCACAGAGACCCAACAGGAAGTGTGATAGCTCAGTGCCAATATTGCCACCATCAATAAAAAAATGCATTCCTCCATAGATGAAAAAATGGAAACCATCAAACCAGACCTCACTACCTAGCTTGCATCCTTCACTAACACGATTTGCACCAAGTTGAATATTCCTGCAGATCTTCCCTCCTCTGGCCCACCATTGCAATCTAAAGGTGAAACTTCCTCTAATTCCCATAATTTTCAGCCCCATCACTTTCAGCGTGACCTATGCCTTCGATGTGAGGTTTGAACAAATTTGATGGCTCATATCCCAATGGCTGGTTAACTTAAATGGAACATTATTTCTCTTTGTATGACATTACAAATGAGTTGACCAAACTCCGGTATGGTGTTCTCCATCTAGATCAAGAACGTTGGCAATGGTGGCAATGGAGAAAAAATGCTTGCCAAGGGTATGTGGCTTGGACAAAATTTGTGGTAGAACTTGATGAACGCTTTGACACTGACACCAACCATTTAGGCCGTTTGAAAAAGTTGAAACAATATAGAACATTAGAAAACTTTATAGCTTCTTTTGAGCGACTGGAATTCCATACAGAGGGCATGTCTAATGTTTTTTTACGAGAATGTTTTATCAGTGGTCTCAAAGATAAGATTCATGCCCATGTCCTCATGGATCAGCCTCAAAGTTGGATGGAAGATAATAAAAGAGCTAAGGAAGCACATCAGGTTGTCTCTTCTCAAACCAGAAAAAACCTCCTTTATTCCTCACCCTAAACCAACCACTCCCACTCCTCCTTCCACTCCACTAAAGATCCATAAATTCACCAGGGCATAAATGTCTGAATGCCAACTCAAAGGCCTTTGTTATAATTGTGATGAAAAATATTTTATTGGACATAAGTGTAAGGAACAAAATATTTTTATGGCCATCTCTGAGGATGTTTCGGAGGATGATGTTGAGGCCCCCCCTGTGGTCAAGTCACCTGAATCCACTAGCATGACCCCACCCTCCGACCCTCTCGAAGTTGAATCGATCATTTCCATTAATGCTCTCACTGGATTATATGTTCCCCAAACCCTCAAGCTAATTGGTTACATTAAGCATTAGAAGGTCATTATCCTTGTTGACAGTGGAAGCACCCATAATTTTATTTATCGCCGCATTTCCCAAGAAACTAATACTATATTCATGGAGTCAATAATTTTCAAATTATAATTGCCAATGGCAGTTCCATGAAATGTGGGGGGCATTGTGAAAATGTGTGTCTCCAAATTGGTCAGTACCACATGAAATCTCATATGTTTTCTATCGACATGGGAGGTTGTGACATTGTGTTGGGTGTCGAATGGATAAGGACTCTGGGTCCCATTCTCATGGATTTTAAGGAATTAACCATGCGATTCAACTAGGAGGGCCAACAATATAAGTTTCAAGGAATCACCGTCGGTTCCTCGGAGATCATCAGTTCCCATCAGATGGAAAAACTCTTTAAAAAAGGTCATTCTGGCATTATTTCCCAACTCCATGCTATTCACGTCACTGAGACACCCTCTATGTCGCAGGACCTCCAATCCATCCTCTCCAAACATCAAGCTATTTTTTCCACTCCCCAAGGACTTCCTCCTTCCCGTGGTGTTTATGATCATTACATTCCCCTTGTCCCTGACATCCTTCCTCCCAATGTTCGTCCATATCGTCATCAATTTTCACATAAAAATGAAATTGTGAAAATTGTTCAAGAATTGCTCACCGCAGGTGTTATCCATCCTACTACGAGCCCCTACTCTTATCCTGTGGTCATGGTCCTTAAGAAAGAAGGCTCTTGGCACATTTGTCTTGACTTCTGTGCCCTTAACAAACTCACCATCAAAGAAAAATTTCTCATTCCTGTCATTGATGACCTCTTGGATGAATTGAGTGGTGCCCAGTTCTTTACTAAACTTGATCTTCGTTCTAAGTACCACCAGATACATATGAACGAGGCAAACATTCCTAAGACGGCATTGCGAACTCATGAGGGTCACTATGAGTTTTTAGTCATGCCCTTTAGCTTATGTAATGCTCCCTCCACTTTCCAAAGCCTCATGAATCATGTCTTTCATCCTTTTCTCCATCATTTTGTCTTAGTTTTCTTTGATGATATCCTCATCTATAGTAAAAATTGGAAAACCCATCTTGCTCATGTGGATTGAGTTCTACATCTACTCTCTCAGCATCAACTTTTCCTCAAACAATCTATATGTGATTTTGGAGCCTCATATGTCAAGTACTTGGGTCATATTGTTGGCAAGATAGGTGTCAGGGTGGATCCTAAGAAGATTGAAGCTATGCAGGATTGGCCTCTCCCAAAAACTCTCAAAATCTTGCGTGGATTTCTTGGTTTAACATGATATTATCACAAGTTTGTTAAGAATTATGGAAATATTGTGGCACCTCTCACTGCTCTCCTTAAAAAGAATTCTCTCACTTTGACTCCCACAACTGATTAGGCCTTTCAAGCCTTGAAGGTGACTATGTTCATCACTCCAGTCCTGGCATTTCCTGATTTCAAAAAGACCTTTGTCCTTGAATGTGATGCGTTCGAGAGAGGAATTAGAGAATTCCTTATGCAAGATGGTTGGCCTTTGGACTTTACCAACAAACAACTGTCAGAGAAAAATTTGGGCCAATCAATCTATGAAAATGAAATGTTGGCTATTCTGCATGCAATGGATCTCTGGTGCCCTTATCTATTTGGGAAACTCTTCCAAATTAAGACATATCATCAAAGCCTCAAGTATTTTCTGGAACAACACCCTTCCTCCCCAGAGCAACAAAAATGGGTGACTAAACTCTTTGGATATGATTATGCGATCATTTACAAGAAAGAAAAAGACAATGTGGTTGCTAATACACTTTCAAGAAAATATGAAGATGAAGGGTCCATTTTTTACCTCTCCTTCATTGTACCATATTAGCTCCAAGTTGTTCGCTAGGAATGGTTACAAGATCACAAAAATTTGCATCTGATCCAACAATTGCAGACCAATTCTTTTGTTTCCCCATGGTACTCTTGGCACAATGATGAGCTTCGCTACAAAGGCCGTTTCTATTTAAGTAAACAGTCACAACTTAAATCCATGGTACTTTTCAAGCTTCATGCTACACCCACAACTGGGCACTCTGGGTTTACCAAAACCTATGATCGGGTCAAACATTATTTTTTCTGGGATGCTATGTGTAATATACCGGATATAAAATGTATGCAGAACAAAAATAAAATGCTAGAAATGGCATAATAACAACAATATAACTAGAACATTCACCACAATAGCACTGAAATGATATGAGAATAATAACAGAAATAACACTTTGAATCTGAAAGCAATGTTCACGGGCCTCTTCGAGGGGGAAACCTCTAGTTGAGCAGAGCTCTATTACAATAATATCCAAGCTAGGGTTCTCATACCCTCTACTCCTATTTATACTAAAAAGAAGCATCTAGAGGAAGATCCTTCTAGAAGTGAAAGCTTCTATTAGGTCTTCTTACATCCACCTTATTCTATTTTATTGAAAGGCCTTATTAATATTGACCTTTATTACATCCGAATATATTGTTCTACCTATGTGCGGGTTAGGACCCTAACATGTCTGCCCCCTTAAAAACAACCTTGTCCTCAAGGCTTGAGATGAGGAAATTGTTGCAGAATGGTAGTTGGTTCCCAAGTGGCATCTGCTGGAGTTGTATCTTTCCACTGGACTAACACTTTCTTGATGGTTCTCTAACGTAGGCGACGCTCACGCTGGTCCAAAACTACTTCTGGCTGTAGCCAAATGGATCCTTCTTCAGCTAACTCTGGAAGGTTGGTTTGAATTTGTCACTTAGCTCCAATCACCTTCTTTAAGCATGAAACATGAAAAACATGATGTAGCTTCGAATGGATGGGAAAAACTAACATATAGGCTACTTGTCCCACACGCATGAGAACAGTATAAGGACCATAAAATTTGGGCACTAGCTTATGACAATGCTCAGCCTTGAGGGAAGTTTGCTTGTAAGGTTGCAGTCGAAGAAACGCCTGATCCCCTTCTGCAAATTGATGTTCAGAGCGACCTTGATCTGCTTGTTGCTTCATGCAATTCTGTGCCATGACCAAATTCTCTTTGAGGGTATGGATAATAGCCTCTTGAGTTGTAAGTATTAGGTCAACTGCCTGGACCTTCGAGACACTTGGTAAGTATGAGAGAACTAAAGGTGGCTTCTGTCCATATACCGCTTCAAAAGGAGTCATGCGTGTAGCTGTATGGTATGAAGTGTTGTACCACCATTCAACTAGGGGTAACCATTGAGCCCACTGATTATTTTTTTTCGAGGAAAAACACCTCAAATATGTTTCAAAACACTTGTTAACAACTTTCGTTTGGCCATCATTCTGGGGATGATAAGTTGTGCTGAGATGCAATTTGGTGCCTTGTATCTTGAACAGTTCTTGCCAAAAATTGCTTGTGGAAGTTGGGTCGCGATCATAAACAATAGAGTGTGGCATGCCATGAAGCTTGAAGACCCGATCCATGAAAATTTGAGCCACTGTGGATGTTGTAAACGAGTGTTGAAGGGCGCATAAATGAGCATACTTGGAAAGGCGATCAACAACCACCATGATGAATGATTTATTTCCCGATTTGGGCAAGCTGGTAATAAAATCCATAGAGATATCCTTCTAAATAGCAGGTGGAATCAAGAGCGATTGTAGTGTTCCCAGAGATTTGATTGTTTCTTCCTTGTTGCGTTGACACACATCACATGCAACGACAAAATTACTAATGTCATGTTTCATACCATCCCAGAAAAAGGAATGTTTGACCCTGTCATAGGTTTTGGTGAACCTAGAGTGCCCTACTGTGGGTGTAGCATGAAGCTCATAAAGTATCGTGGATTTAAGCTTTGATTGTTTACTTAAATACAAACGGCCTTTGTATCGAAGTTCATCATGGAGCCAAGAGTACCCTGGGGAAGCTGGAGCATTGGACTGCAATTGTTGGATCATCTGCGAACTTTTGGGATCTTGTAGCCATTCCTAGCGAACAACTTGGAGCCAATTTGGTACAATGAATGAAAGAGAAAAAATGGATCCTTCATCTTCATATTTTTGGGAAAGTGCATCTGCAACTACATTGTATTTTCTTGAAAATGATCTCATAATCATATCCAAAGAGCTTAGTCACCCATTTTTGTTGTTCTGGGGAGGAAATTCGTTGTTCCAGAAAATACTTGAGGCTTTGATGGTCTGTCTTAATTTGAAAACGTTACCCCAATAGATAAGGGCTCCACAGATCAACGACATGCAAAATAGCCAACATTTCCTTTTCATAGATGGATTTGCCCAGATTTCTTTCAGATAGTTTCTTGCTGGCAAAGGCCAAAGGTTGACCCTCTTGCATAAGGACATCACCAATTCTTTTCACTGAGACATCACATTCCAACACAAAAGTATTTGTGAAATCGAGAAGGGCGAGGACTGGAGTGGTGCACATGGCCATCTTCAAGGTTTGAAAAGCTTGAGAAGTGGCTAGAGTCCAAGTGAAAGAGTTCTTTTTGAGGAGAGTAGTGAGAGGTGCTGCAATTTTCTCATAATTCTTAACAAACTTGTGATAATACCCTGTTAAGCCCATAAATCCATGCAAGCTCTTAAGAGTCTTTGGGTGAGGTCAGTCTTGCATAGATTCAATCTTTTTAGGATCCACCCTAACGCCATCCTTTCCAACCATATGACCAAAGTATTCTACTTCTGAGGCGCCAAAAGCACATTTAGACTATTTTAGGAAAAGTTGGTACTGAGAGAGTAGATGGAGAACTCGATCCACATGAGAAAGATGGTATGTCCAGGTTTTGCTATAGATGATGATATCATCAAAGAAAACTAAGACAAAATGGTGGAGAAAAGAACGGAAGACATGATTCATGAGGCTTTGGAAGGTGGAGGGGGCATTACACAAGCCAAAGGGCATGACCAAAAACTAGTAGTGGACCTCATGAGTTATAAAGGCAGTCTTGGGAATGTCTGACTCTTTCATACATATTTGGTGGTAGCCCGAACGAAGATCCAGTTTAGTGAAGAATTGGGCGCCACTCAATTCATCCAGGAGGTCATCAATGACATGAATGGGAAATTTGTCTTTGATGGTAAGTTTGTTGAGGGCACGAAAGTTAAGACACATTCACCAAGAACCTTCTTTCTTCAGGACCATGACCACAGGAGAAGAGTAGGGGCTCATACTAGGGCGATTAACACCTGCATTAAGGAGTTCCTGGACCATTTTCTCAATTTCATTTTTTTGGGAAAGGGGGTGACGATACGAACAGATATTGGGAGGAAGGCTTCCGGGTATAAGGGGAATGGAATGATCATGAAAACCACGGGAAGGAGGGAGTCCTTGGGGAGTGGAAAAGACCAATTGATGTTTAGAAAGGATGGCTTGGAAGCCTTGTGGGACCGAGGGTGTCTTTGTTGCTTGTATGGTATGGAGTTGGGCGATAACACCAGAATGACCTTTTTTGAGCAGCTTTTCCATGCGATGGGAACTAATGATATCAGGTGAACCAACATTGATGCCTTGCAACTTATATTGGTGGCCCTCCTAGTTGAATTGCATGGTTAAGTCTTTAAAATCCATGAGAATGGGACCCAAAGTCCTTAGCCAGTCTGCACCCAACACAATGTCACAACCTCCCATGTCGATAGCAAACATATGGGATTTTAGGTGGTAGTCACCAATTTGGAGATGCACATTTTCACAACGCCCTCCACATTTCATGGAACCACCATTGGAAATCATGATTTGGAAATTATTGACGGCATGGATGTAGAAATGAGTTTCTTGGGCAATGCGGCGATGAATAAAATTATGGGTGCTGCCACTATCGACCAAAATGATGACCTTCTGATGCTTGATGTAACCGATTAGCTTGAGGGTTTGGGGAGCAGAGAAGCCAGTGAGAGCATTGAGGGAAATGATTAGTTCTACTTCGGGAGGGTCTGAGGGAGGGGTTATGTCAGTGGATTCAGGTGACTTAGACACAAGGGGAGTTTCTACATCCTCTTCCGAAATATCCTCGGAGATGGCCATAAAAAGATTTTGTTCTTTACACTTGTGGCCCGAGAAATATTTGTCATCACGGTTATAAAAAAGTCCTTTGAGTTGGCGTTCATCCATTTCAGCCTTGGTCAATTTTTGGATCTTGAGTGGAGTAGAGGGAGTAGTGGGATTTACTGGTTTAGGGCGAGGGATAAAGAAGGGTTTTGGTTTTGAGAAGATACAACCCACTGTGTTTCTTTATCTCTTTTAGTAGCCTCCACCAAAATTTAAGGCCGAGCCATGAGGACATGGGCTCAAATCTCATCCTTGAGGCCGCTGATAAAACACTCTCGGAAAAAGGCATCAGACATGCCCTCTGTTTTAAAATCCAGGTGCTCAAAGGCAGCTATAAAGTATTCCACTGTTCCTAATTGTTTCAACTTTGTCAAACGACCCAAATGGTTGGTGTCAGTGTCAAAGCATTCATAAAGCTCTGCCACAAAGTGTGTCCAAGCAATATACCCTTGATGAGAAGTTTTTCTCCATTGCCACCATTACCAACGTTCTTGATCTAGATGGAGAATACCATACCGGAGTTTGGCCAAGTCATCTGTAATGTTGTATAAAGAGAAATAATATTCCATTTGGGTTACCCAACCAGTGGGGTCCAAGCCATCAAATTTGGTCACATCCACCCGCGGAAGGCGTAGGTCACGTTGAAAGTGATGGTTCTAAAAGTTATGGGAATGAGAGGAATGGTCACCTTCAGTATGTGGAGGTGAGGAATAGGAAGGGTTATTTGTAGGGATATGCAGTTTGGTGCAGAGTGCCGAAAAAATTGATTCAAGCTAGGTGGTGAGGTCTTGTTTGATTTCCTCCATTGAGGACTTCATGGTTGTATTGATGGAGACAACATATGCACTGAGTTGTTTCACTTCTTGTTGGGTCTCGATGAGGGCGGGCGAGGTAAAAAATTTTGCCGAAAAATGATATGGATGAATGTGATAAGGGCGAAGAGATGAATCCAATGGAATAGGTTTCAAATAACGGTGAAAAAAATTCCAGACTTTTTTTTTTTGTTTTTACACCTGTGGAGTTATACTCTGGTCTGAAGAACACTGCAAAGAGGAAATTCCCAAATGCTTAACCAGAAATAAATGTGTATTTACTTGGGAACTCGAACACAGTTGCGTGGCAATATATATTGTCTATTTCAATTTGTTTATGTTTCTGTCCCCAAGGGTTAGGTATTCAAGGGTTCTACAGACAAGGGTTTGCCCTGTGCTATAACTCTCTGATATACGTGCGGGGTCCAATAGTAGTACTCAGCCCAATATCTCAGGGCACTAACTAAGAAGGATAGACCATACCCTTAGCCATACTACCTGACTACCTAGGTACTAGAGAGTATCTTCCCGAGTGTTGTTCTTGGTGACACTATAACAGTCAGGCGACCGATCGGTTTATCTAAAGAGGGCTTCAGGTAATCTAGGTCGATCTGTACACAGGTGTTGTCTGATGCGCTACCACTCGAAGGGGTACCAACAAGGGTTACAAGGGTGGCCAACATATGTGCGTTTAAGTACCACTTGTATTTCCTGCCTGTATGAATCTGTCAACCGCAGGTTTATGCGCGTAACGACAGATCTATGTGGCTTAAAGATGTCGGAATATGTCTCTACCCTGAAAAAAAAAATTAACTCACATTTTCTGCCGAGGAAAGTGCTCTGATACCACTTGTAATATACTAGATATAAAATGTATGCAGAACATAAATAAAACGCTAGAAATGGCAGAATAACAACAATATAACCAGAACATTCACCACAATAGCACTAAAATGATATGAGAATAATAACAGAAATAACACTTTGAATCTGAAAGCAATGTTCAGGGGCCTCTTCGAGGGGGCAACCTCCAGTTGAGCAGATCTCTATTACAATAATATCCAAACTAGGGTTCTCATACCCTCGACTCCTATTTATACTAAAAAGAAGCATCTAGAGGAAGATCCTTCTAGAAGCAGAAGCTTCTATTAGGTCTTCTTACATCTGCCTTATTCTATTTTATTGAAAGGCCTTATTAATATTAACCTTTATTACATCTGAATATATTGTTCTACCTATGTGCAGGTTAGGACCCTAATAGTATGAAACATGACGTTCACAATTTTGTGGCGAAATGTGATGTTTGTCAACACAACAAGGGAGAAACAATCAAACCTCATGGCACACCACAACTGTTTCTGATTCCACCTACTATTTGGAGGGATATCTCCATGGATTTTATCATGGGTTTACCTAAATCGGGCAATAAGTCAGTCATCATGGTGGTCGTTGATCGTCTTTCCAAGTATGCTCATTTCTACGCTCTTCAACACCCATTTACCGCCTCCACCGTGGCACAATTTTTCATGGATCAAGTCTTCAAGATTCATGGCATGCCTCATTCTATTATTTTTGATCGAAATCCTACTTTCATCATCATTTTTTGACAAGAAATGTTCAGGCTACATATCACCCAATTGCATCTCAGCACAACTTATCATCCCCCAGATTGATGGTCAAACTGAAGTTGTCAACAAGTGTTTGGAAACATATTCGAGGTGTTTTGCATTTGAAAGGAAAAATCATCTGGCTCAATGGTTACCACTCGTTGAATGGTGGTACAACACTTCTTACCATACAACTACCCGCATGACTCCTTTTGAAGCAGTATAAGGACAAAAGCCACCTTTAGTTCTCTCATACCTGTCAGGTTTCTCGAAGGTTCAAGTGGTTGACCAAACACTTACAGTTTGAGAGGCTATTCTCTGCACCCTCAAAGAGAATTTGGTCATGTCCTAGAATCACATGAAGCAACAGGAAGATCAAGGTCGCTTTGAACACCAATTTACTGAAGGAGACCAAGTGTTTCTTCGACTGCAACTTTATAAGAAAACTTTAGTCAAGGCTGACCATTGTCAAAAACTAGTGCCCAAATTTTATGGTCCTTATATTGTTCTCAAGTGTGTGGTATAGGCAGCCTATCAGCTAGATGTTCCCAGTCATTCTAAGCTCCATATTGTTTTTCATGTCTCCTTCTTAAAGAAGGTGATTGAAACTAAGTGTTAAACTCAAACCAGCCTTCCCGAGTTGGATGAAGAAGGCTCCATCTGGTTGCAGCCACAAGCAGTTTTGGACTAGCATGAACATCGTCTTTGTTAGTGCACCATCAATGAAGTGTTAGTCCAGTGGAAAGATACAATTCCAATGGATGCCACTTGGGAACCAACTACCATTCTGCAACAATTTCCTCATCTCAAGCCTTGAGAACAAGGTTGTTTTTAAGGGGGCGGACATGTTAGGGACCTAACCTTCCTAACCGCTCATGTAGGTAGAATAATATATTTCCATGTAATAAAGACCAATATTAATAAGGCCTAGAAATAAGGAAGAATAAGTCAAATGTAAGAAGACCTAATAGAAGCTTCCGCTTCTAGAAGGATCTTCCTCTAGATTGTTCTTTTGGATAGATAGATTTAGTATAAATAGGAGTAGAGGGTATGAAAAGTTTTGTCTTGACGAATTATTGTAATAGAGCTCTGCTATGTCGGAGGTTTCCCCCTCGAAGAGGCAAGTGAACATTGTTTCCTATCAAATAAAGGTATAATTATGGTGTTGTGGTTCCATATAATTTGTTGTTCTGTTGTTATCTTTGTAGTATTTTCGTATTATGTTGCTATTACAATGTTATTATTTGCATTATTTATCTTTTCTACTAATATAATAGATCTAGTACCTTACAACGAGATAAATCATCAATAAAGGAAACATAATACATACTTCCTGTGATTGATGCTACTGACATCATTCCACAAACATCCGAATTTACTAGGTCTAGAATCCCCTTAGACCTATGCTCACTGCTCGAAAAAGTAGCCTTAGCATGCTTGCCAAGCGTGCACCCTCTACATACACCATGTTGCTCAATACTAAATTTTGGAAGACCTGTGACTATCTCCCTCAGAATAGGAAACTCACTATGATGTAGGTGCCCCATCCTCTTGTGCCACAACTTGCACAAGTTGTCATTGTTATGCACCAAGGCTCGAACAGGTTCACCCTACAACTTGTATAAATTACCGTCTCTAACCCTTGTCACCTAAGTTGTATCTGAGTTAGATTCCTTCGATTTGATAAGGAATTGCTACTTCTTGAACTCCATTGCAAAGCCCTTATCTTCCATGACCAAAATTGAAAGCAAATTCTTCCCCAGACATGGTACAAGCAAGACATTGCCAAAATCTAAAGAATTACCTAGCTCGAGTTGGAAGAGAATAATGCCAACTCTTGTTACTGGGTACTTGGCATCATCACCAAGCTCAATACATACTCCCGAGTCCCACTTCTTCATAATAGAAAACAATTGTTGAGATGATGCCATATGTTGAGATGCCCCACTATCCACATACCATGTATTCCTTGGAATCGTGCTGGTAGAAAGGAAAAATACCCTTTTTTAGATTATAAAAAAATTGTCGAGATGATGCCACATGTCAAGATGCCCCACTATCCACATACCACGCATTCCTTGGAATCATGTTGTTATAAAGGCAAGATACCAACAACAAATCCTTCTCGAACTTGACAACAAACTCGTTCATTCGAGTTTCTACAGAGGTTTCTACCTACTTTTGCTGTTGCTTCCCTTTACCCTTCTTATTTGGACACTGTGATGCATAATGATCGTGCTTATGACAACTAAAGCACTTGATTTTACTGATGTCCTTCTTTCCTAGATATGAGGTTGAATCTTCACTCTTTCCCTTACCCTTGTCGGGTCCTTTACCTCTACCCTTATTTGACTGACCAAATAGAGTTAGGTTCTCATAACCATCCTTCTTGTCGGCCTTTGACTCCATCCGAGTCTCTCCTCGGATACTGTCATCTCAAAGCTTTTCCCAAGTGAAAATACCTTTGACAAATGGTTCCCATGAAGACGATAATACATTCAGTGCCATGTTCACTACCTCTACATCTTCGACCTTCTCCCCAACTGGTACAAGTTGATCATGAATCTATGTGATTTTCAAGGTAACTGATGATTGTGTCTGATCTGGTCATCACTATGGATCTGAGTTTGTTCCACAATATCATTTTTCTGTTTATGTTCTGACTCTAATAGAGACTAACCAGGGCATCAAACATCTCCTTTGTTGTCTTCTTCTTGGATACATGAGGGATCAAGTGATCCTTTATGGCATCCAAGATCATATGCTTGGCCTTCACTTCCCTCTTTTTGCAAGCTATCAACTTTTGCGGATTTGTAGTCATAGTAGCAACAATGTCCTTGAAAAAATACTAGAGATCATTCTTTTCTAGTAAGAGTGTAACCCTCACTTTCCATGACAAGAAATTCGAGGCACCATCCAATCTATCCTCAAACTTGAGGCTAGCTGATGCCATCTTTGAAATCTACTAAACAAACACTCTCATTGTTGATCCTTCTTCCCCACATTTGATTTACTGCTGCAAATCCTAGAGAATCTCAATAAGAGAAATAATCTCTAATGCCATGTGAAAATCCCAAGCCCCTAGATGACTAAAGTCCTTATGAATTCAATCAAACTAGTAGATTGTTGAATTTAATTAATGTAGAAATAAATTTCAAACCATAGCATTAATCACATAATAGTTGGAAATTAAATAGCGAAAGAAATTCATTTTCACAGAAAACAGGTAATTACTCCAAAAATAGCTTTTCATTAATTCGAAAAAACTTACAACGAAACCTCCACAAGCTGCTTAAAACATGTAGTTGCACAGTTATCGAAAACACCTCGAACTAAGCTTGTATTGCTTGACTGAGAGGTATAGCTTGCTGGAAAAAACCAGAAACAACAAAAAACTATTGTACGACCCGTTTGTACCACTATATGGACCTACCCATATGATTGTACAGATCCATACGATACTATCCTTATGACTATATGGATTGTTGTCTCAAACTGTGTGCTCCCTAGAAATATCTCTTTCCTGGTTGCATGTGCTCTTTCTCTCTCAGTTGTTCATGTATTCTTGTGTGTTTGAACTCTCTATCTTGACGTTTCTTTATAGTTTTAGTTGAGACCAAAAATCTAATAATTTATGAGATTGCTCCTAGTCTAAGTCATGCATGCTTGAAATACACTTTTTAGACTCAATTGCTAAAAATAAAACTTTCACTTTTTAACTAAAGTGAATTACAAAATAGAATTACTTTTCAAAAATATCTCGAACTACTTATCATATGTTCACACGAAACTTGTGCAAAAGTTCCTATCCAGGCTATAATTCCCAACACAACTATGGCTTCAAATGGTAGCAGTTATGAATGGCTTCGAAAAGGCACCAAATTCCATTATGAATAGAACAATAGGCATAGAGGGATACGTAGAATGAGATGTTAGAAAGCAAATACAAATAGAAGAACCTTGAAGAAAAGGAGGTCGAGATGGAATTGACAAGGCTTGGAAGGCTAACATGGCTCTCACCTTGTTAATGAGTTGAGTGGCACTTTAAGGATGAAGGTCGTTTGCCATGGCCAAAGGCCTGACGTGATAGCAAGAGGATTTGAGGGACATAGCTGAAGCCAATGCCAATCAACAAACATAGTTAGAATCTTTTAGTGGAAGAGATAGCATATGAGTTAGATGAGGTCGAATGTTAGAACGACGAGAAAGCAGTGAAGTGCGACGATGTTCCGTAGTTGTACATAGTGGAACATTAATAATGACCATGCCTAATCCTTGTGTGTTGTTGTTGATGTCACCATTGACACATGGCGAGGAAAAAACACAGAGAACACACCAGAGATTTCTTCTTATCTAAAAATTGCGGATACAAAATGTGTTTATATGTATAAATGGGGCAGTTGGGAAGATAGTTCAATTGTTGAGCAGTTGAACGAACAACGAACTACTTAATCTACTTTTAATTAACATTACATAACTTCCAAGAACCTCGGAGGATTAGTTAGCATTCCCCCCTTAATCCAAAGGGACATTTGTCATCCCAAGCATCATTCGAAATTTTTCAAATTTCTCTCGACCCAAAGCTTTGGTAAAGATGTCCTCAATTTGCTCTGAAGTGGAACAATGATTGAGATGAATGGTTTGGATCCCAACGTGATGTCAAATTAAATGATATTTGGTGTTGATATGCTTGGTTTGATCATGAAATTTGGGATTCTTGGCCAATTGAATTGCAGAAGTGTTATCAACAAGTAGAGGCGTTGAACTCATTTGTTTCTCCTGCAAATCTTCAAGTATTTTCCGAAGCCAAATGATTTATTTTGTGGCTTGAGCTGCTGCAACATATTCGGCTTCAGTTGTAGAATCAACAAGTGCAGTTTGCTTTCGTGATCTCCAAGTGATCGTTGTTGATCCAAGAGACATCAAATAACCCGAAGTAGACACTCCATCCTCTTTATCTCCGTCAAAATCATAATATGAATAACCAGTGAGATGGAAGTCTGAAACTTTAGAATATTTGATGCCATATGATTGAGTGCCTTTTAAATATTTGAGCACTCGTTTTCTTGCATTCCAATGACCTTCACAGGGCTGATGCATAAACTTGGAAAGTATTCCTACAACAAAGGTTATGTTAGGACGAGTAGTAGTAAGATAAATTAAACTTCCAACAAGCTTCTTGTACTTTGTTGGATCTTCAAATGTGTTGCCTTCATTTGAAGTAAGTCTTAGACTCTGCTCCGTCGGAGTGGAAACAAAATTAAAATCCTGCATCCCAAATTTGCTCAATATCTCTCCAATATACATTTTTTGAGAAATAAAAATGTATTTTTGTTGTTGATCTACTTCAATTCCTAAATAATAATGAAGCAAGCCCAAATCAGTCATATCAAAAGCCTTTTTTAACTTTTTCTTAACAGATGCTTTATAATCATCATTGTTTCCTGTGATTAGTAGATCATCAACATATACTACTAGGTATACAACTGATTTACCAACCTTCTTGACAAATAGAGTTGCATAATCTAGATTGAATTGTTTGTAGTTTAATTTCAGATGATGCTCAATTATTTTTTCATACCAAGCACGTGGTGCTTGCTTCAAGCCATATAAATATTTTATCAGTTTACATACCTCATGCTCTTGACCTTTGATAGTAAAACCTTAAGGCTGAGTCATATATACATCTTTCAAGTCTCCATTCAAGAATGCAGTCTTAACATCCATACGATGAATTTTCCATCCTTTCTAAGCTGCCAAAGAAAAAAAAGTTCGAATAGTGCCCCATTTTGTAGTAGGAGCAAAAGTTTTTGTGTAGTCAACACCTTCTTTCTGAGCATATCCTTTTGCTACAAGTCTTGCTTTGTGTTTATCAAGAGAGCCATCTGCTTTATATTTGTTCTTACATACCCACTTGCAGCCAATAGGTTTGATTCTAAATGGAGGGTCCACCAACCTCCAAGTTCCATTTTTTTTTAGAGCATCATACTCTCTTTGCATTGCACTTTTCCATGCATCACTAGTTACTGCTTCTTGAAAGGAAGTAGGGTCATCAACATTAGAAAATTTTAATTCACAATCAAAAGAACTCTGGAAACTGTTACCTGAGCTTGAAGTAACGTCCGTGACAAACTCATCATATTTTCTTGGAAATGTCCTGGTCCTTGTTGATCTATTGTTGATCTACGTACTGATTGTTGTGATGTTTCCTCAGCTTCAAGCACTGGTTCTTCAAGAGATAATTCAAGGACAAGTTCTGATTCCTTGTTGTCATTCATAATTTCTTCTCCCACATTCTCTACATTATCTAATGGAGAACCAGAAGAACAAGCTGATGTTGTCAAAGGAAATTTCAAAGATTGATCTAGAACATGAATCCCCCCTTCAAGATTTAAAAGTTCATTATCCCATTCATGATATAATTTTTTAGAGTGAAATCGATGAAGTCGAGCAAGTTGTTTGTCAACAGTGATTTCATCATTGTCAAACTCAAGAAATATAACATCTCTAGAAACAACAATTTTTTTGTTTGCTTCATCGTAAAGTCTATAAGTTTTTGAAGTATTAGAATATCCATAAAAATGCACTTTCTGCTTCTTGCAACCAATTTATTTCTCAGTTGTTCAGGAATCAAAGCATAATAGGTGGAACCAAAAACTCTTAAATGTTGGACAACTAGAAGATGACCATGCCACATTTCATAAGGAGTTTTATTTTGAAGTGCAATAGAAGGACTTATATTCTTAATGTAAACAACACAAAGGACTGCCTCTCCCCAAAACATTAATTTGACATTATTGAAAAATATCATTGATCTGATCATATTTAGCAAAGTTCTATTCATTCGTTCAACCACGCCATATTGTTGTGGATTAAAAGGAACAATGGTCTGATGTTTGATACAATTGTTTTGCAAATATTTTTAAAAAACTGAAGATGTATATTCACCACCATTATCTGTTCTAAAAGTTCCAATATTGAGTTGAGTTTCATTTTTAATCCATAAATGAAAATTTTTGAATGTATCAAAAGCTTGAGATTTTTCTTTTAATAGATAAACCCAACACATCCTAGTATAGTCATCAATAAAATTCATCATATGTTTATTGCCATTTGTAGATGGAATAGGCATGGGCCCACATAACTCTGAATAAATAAGACCAAGCTTCCTAGAAGCTCGAGACATAGAGTCATAGAAAGGTTGTTTATTGTGTTTGCCTAAAATACATGCATCACATTGAGAAAGTTGTCTTGGAATTGTAGGAAGACATATAATTCCTTTCTACTTCATAAGCCCAAGACTCTCAAAATTAATTTGACCAAATTGAGCATGCCATAACAAACTGGAAGATAAATTACCACTATGTTGAGCCTAATTTGTTGAATTCTGAACATTAATTGAGGTACCATTTAGTTTTAAAAGCTTATCATCTTCCACTCCAGTAATGACAATCATATTATCATAAGCTCTTCTAATCTCAACGATGCCACCAAACACATGAATTGAATGGCCTTGCTTTCTTATATGGATAAGATACATTAAAATTCTTTTTAATTATGGAAGATAAAGAACATCGTGGATTATATAATCAACATATACTGGTAATTTAAGTCTAACTGAACCAATTCCAGAAGGTTTTAACTGTGACTTATCAACAAAATAAATTACTCCATCAATTTTAGCACTGAATGTCTCAAAAAAATCTTTTCTAAATGTCATATGGCATGTGGCTCCAATATCTAATAACCAAGTGTCATTCCAAGAAGAAAATGAAGTACTAAAAACTTCTTCAATGCCAAGATTACAATGCGTGACAACATAATGTGCAGATTCAAGAGAATTACCTTTCTCTGGTGGTTGCTTATGTTTATCTTGATTTTGCTCTTTCTTATCATGAATCTTCTCCGAAGGAGTTTTGCAAAAACTAGTTGTATGGCCCATTTTTCCACATCTATAGCATTGTATAGATTGCTTATCTTTGTTTTGGTGTTGTTGCTGAAAAGGTTGTCTATCACCTTGATAATTTTTACCCCCCTTGCCTCTAAACTGCTTTCTACCACGACCTCTGCTGCTAGTATTATGTCTAGCATGATCATTACTGGACTTTTGCCCTTCCTGTGCAAGACATAGAGTTTCAATATTGGGAAGTGACTCCTTCCTCCCAAAGGATATTTCTCTTTCTGCAATTTTCTCAACAAGTTTATCAAAGGTCAAGTTTTTCATTTTTTTCACTAGCTTGAAGAGATTCAAGATAGTGTGAATAAGTGGGGTAAAGAGCTTTGATAAAAGCTATAAGTTGTTAATCAACTTCTACACCAGTGGCTTTAATATCATGGTAAAGATCTCTAATTTAAGAGGCTAGCTTCATTGGATCATTATCTTTCATCTCAAAATTGAATAACTTCATTATTATTTGAATAATTTCAAGTTCAGAATGAGAGTCATAAAGATCTCTGAGTTTCTTTAAGGCTTGAAATGCAGTTTTACAAGAAATCATATGTCTACTTACCTCTTCACTCACTAAGGCAACGATCAAAGCATAGACATTTTTGTCCTTGCTCTTCCAGATAGCAAGTTCCTTGTCATTTGTAGGCTCCTCTGGCTCACTGTCACATGAGCTATCATTTGAGTTATCACCAGTATTTTCACAAATACCATCCCACAAATTGTTAAAAATCAAAGTATGCTTGATTTTTCTAAACCACTCCTGATAATTTACTTTCCCAGAAAGCACAACTCCCATTATCGGGATTAATGAATGCATTTTAAAGGATTATGTTCTCAGAAATTACATAAACAACTAGAAATCGAACTTTCATCATAGACTTGTTTTAGAATATGAAAAAAATTCAAACGATGTACCACGGCTCCATCTTTCTACAACAGTTTGAACATGCAGGGGTTCCCGACCTCTTCAATGCGGGCTCTGCAGGGTTTCGGCCTCTGTGTGGAATCCTCTTCAGTCAACCTCTGTGTGGGATCCTCTCTTTCTCAGCCTATTCAACGGATTCATTCCACATCCTCCCAGAACAAGAGGTTCTCTACGTGGGATTTGACTCTCTCATGCGGATTTCCTCCACGCGGGCTCCCTCACACAGTGATTTTCTCCTCTCCAGTTCTCTCACGCGGGTTTCCTCCACGCGGGCTCCTCTCACGCGGTGGTTTTCTCCTCTCACGTGGGTTTCCTCAACCATGCTCTGATACCATTGACACAAGACGAGGAAAAAACACAGAGAACACACCAGAGATTTCTTCTTATCTGAAAACTATGGATACAAAATGTGTTTATATGTATAGATGGGGTAGTTGGGCGGACAGTTCAACTGTCAAGTAGTTGAACGAACAACAAATTACTTAATCTACTTTTAATTAACATTACATAACTTCCGAGAACCTCGAAGGATTAGTTAACAACCATGACTGGATAATGAAGCTTGCACGAGAAAATCTCAGTGCAAATAAGATTATGAACATTATTCTTTGCGTATTTACGACTTTGAGAGGATGAGAATTGTCTTTGTATTTGAATATTCATGCATATGTCTATAAGAGGAATCTAAGTGGGAAAGTGTGCTAGAAATTGTTGAGAGATTGAGAGATAAACCCGGAGAGAGTATACGATGGTTATTATTTATGTGCTAACGGTTTGTCGCAGACCTGATTGGTGTAGAACTGTTGCCACAAAGACATTGAAGTTGCAGGCCAAGCACAGTGCTGTGAGAGTTAATTTTGTTGAAGAAAAGGACATTGAGTTTTTTGGGCCCATCAAAGCCCGTTCCATATTCTGATTGAGGGACCTGAGGGTCTGTCTGCATCATAATATCATTGTACTTTTGATAACCACCAAATATTCCTCTTGTTCAAATGATATGTTTTGAAATAGGCGCCAATCCCATGTAGTAGGCCTTAGGCCCATCCCTATTTAAGACCAACACCTTCTAGGAATAGTATGAGCTAATTTTCTACTTTCAATGCCTTCTTTGTGTTCTTTTGAGGGTGTATTGCCTCATTAAATATTAGAAGATCTAGACTTCCTCACATTGTTACTTTGCTCATATCATTGTATCATATTGTTCTTGTCAAAGTCTATGAGAAAGTATTTCCTATTTTTTTTAGATCTAGGGAAATCGATAACTGGTCGAGATTACCTAGGTGAGGCTAAGGTTCAAATCTGGCTGGCTGCCACTATAACCCCTAGGCTAGTGCCAACAGCCCACAAGCTAGCACCTAGTAGGAAACTTATGACTTAGCAAATCCCAAGACGTCCAGAGACATAAGCCAAAGTATCATCGAGGATTTGAACCCGGGTGAGGAGAGTGCGAGACCTACCTCCCAACCATTTGGGCAAACCGCCTCAAAGATGAAGTATTTCCTATTATTATATCTATAGGGAATAACTCTAAGACAACATGTGACACAGGTATTGAGTACTGAAAGACTATATTCACCTATTGCTTTCTGAAAAAGACTTGTGATGCTAAGAGAAGTTTTACACAAGATTCCGCTGAGCAATTCTGTTAAGATATTCCCTTTTTTCAACTAACTTATGATCTACTTTCTGGATTTCACGGATTACTTTTGTAATTTAATTTATATAAAGGTTTTCTTTCTGGAGAGAAGAAACTCTGCAAAGTCAACATGGGTGATGTGCTTTGTAATGAAGTTAAACCTAAGTTTCTTTTCATGAAGGCACTATGTGAAAGAATTTACATGTTCGATGCTAACTTCCTTTGCATCACCAATAGTCGCTACAAGAACAGATGCCATCCTTGAAATGATGAAAGCGATTGGCATCCCTTACAGTAATCTCTCGCCCAACAATTTGAGAAATAAACTTGATAGAAACATGGCAGTCATGACAAACACGAATGTTTTTAACAATTTGAATAGGTGTCCCTGTTACTGTGCTGATAAGCCCAAAAGCAATTGCCAGCTTCTCACTGTGGTGATATAGGTGGTATTCCTTATCCTCCTCCTCAACATCATGCAATACATACTTCATGTCAGGCATATACCCTGCGTCTTTCATCTTCATAGCAAGCTTCTCCAAGAACTCATAGATTTCTGACATTTGTGGATGTGATCTGTCCCCTGCAGTGAAGGTATGCACCTTGTTCTTAACCTCAATCCAGCTCCAACCTGGCTTCTTTTGTACTCCCCTATCTTTCATCAGCTTTCTCACCCTTGCTACATCATCCCACCTTCCAGTCTCAGCATAAATATTTGATAAAAGCACATATGTTGCAGGATTCAGTGGATCCAACTCAAAAAGGTACTCAGAGGCACATGCTGCAAGTTCCACATTACCATGCATTCTGCAGGCACCAAGCAATGCCCCCCACACGTGGGCATCAGGTTCAAAAGGCATGTTGTTGATAAAGATCTCTGCCTCTTCCACGCATCCAGAGCGGCCAAGAAGGTCAATCATGCAAGCATAGTGCTCTGCTCTTGGAGAGATGCAATAATCACGACTCATGGAACCAAAATAATGATAGCCTGCATCTACTAAGCCAGAATGACTGCATGCATTAAGGATGCCAACGAAGGTAACATGGTCTGGCTTTCTTCCTGCCTGTAGCATTTGTTCATATAACTCAAGGGCCTCATTTCCATGCCCATGCTGAGCATAACCAGCAATCATAGCAGTCCATGATACCCCATCTCGTTCAGGCATTTGTCCAAATGCCTGCACCGCATTAGCAATGCTCCCACATTTTGCATACATAGTAATGACTGTGTTACCCACACATACATGTGACTCTAATCGAACTTTGATGAGATGGGCATGGATTTGCTTACCTCGTTCAAGCGCTGCTATGCTCGCACATGCGCTTAGAGCAGTGGCAAGCGTGAAGTGATCCGGTCTGGTGTTTGCCAATTGCATTTGGCAAAACAATTCCAATGCTTTCTCATCATGCCCATTCTGTACATATCCTGCCATCATGGCAGTCCATGAGACTACATTACATTGATGCATTTTGTCAAACACTTTGTGTGCATCCTCCATACTCCCACATTTGTTATATACATCAACAAGGGTACTCCCCACAAAGACATTGGACTCAAACCCACTTCTCTGGATTTGCAGATGAACCTGCTTGGCCTGGTCCAAAGAAGACATGGTCACACAGACTTTGAGAATGCTAGCGAAAGTGAACTGGTTTGGCTTTGTCCCTGCCTGTAGCATCTGTTTGAAGAGTTGTAGGGCTTCCTCGCCAAATCCATGTTGGGAATATCCTGCAACCATGGTAGTCCATGAGACAGTATCTCGTTCAGGCATTTCATCAAATAGATTGCGTGCAATGTCAACGCTTCCATGTTTGACATAGCCTTCTAACATCAAATTCCACGAGAACAGGTTTCGCAGAGGCATACTGTCAAACAAATAGCGAGCGCATTCCAAATTCCCAGAATTTGCATATCCTGAGAGCAAAGAATTCCACGAGAATACAGTTCTCACAGGCATTTTGTCAAACATTTGGTGCGCATCGACAATACTCCCGCATTTGGCATACAAATTGACGAGACTATTTTGTATGAAGAGTTGTGGTTGAAATCCAGTAATATTCATATGCGCATGAACCAGCTTTCCCTCTGCCAGGGATTTTGACTCGGTGCAGCGCTGCAAGAGACGGGCATAGACGTTGGCGTCTGTCTTAAAAGACATAACTCGCAATTTTGATGTGTCTGCATTGAAACTATGGTTTCCCTCATGTTCCTCTGGGATTTCACATAGGGTACTACTAATGCCACGATGCCCAGCACGGTGATGTTGATTCCAACGAGCATATTGAGGGCGCTTGATCATGAATGTCTTCTGGATATATACATATATATTGTTGTTATCCACTTCGTAAATTCATGGTATGCAGTTTGTAATGTCCGGGAGAGGAGTGCGAGGGTTGGTGGAATCCAGAGCATTTCATAACCCTTGATGCCAAATTATCGGATGTAGAAAATGATAGACTTAGCTTGATCTAGCATTAGAAATTATATCTGTAAATATCCAGCGATACTCTCATTCTCATTAACGTTGGAAAGCTGTAAAAGTAGGTTTTAATGCTCCCATTCACATTTCCAAAACAAGAGCTTGTCAGGTTTGCCTTGGCCTGTTGGACAATAATGGATTGTGTTTAAGAAAGGAGCAGGATTTTGCTTCTTTTAAATTTGCATTAGCCATTTTCCATGAAATTATTTGCACTAGTTAATATAATAATGGTTAATAACACTTGTTTTTTTTTAAAAGATTAATAAAATTGTTGAGCTAAAGTTTTTAAACACTAATAGTAATCTTAAAAATAAATTATTATCATTATTAATATACAAAGTTTGATAAAAGAAGATCTATTTACAAAACTTTAAATATATATAACTTCTTATAAACCATTTTTTCTAATTTCTAAAAAAATGTTTTAATATATTAATTATATATAATATAAAGATTTTTTTTTAATAATTATAATATTTAAAATTTAGATAATTTATGCAATTTCCAACCACTAATAAAAAATAAAAAAATTACAATATACTAATAAAAAGTCTATGCAATTTCAAACAACTAATAAAAAGTCAATACTATTTGACAAAAAAAAATTACACTATACCTACCTACCTTTGGTAGTGTATAATAAGGTGCCAGAACTAACCCACTAATTATACTTTTTTTTCCAACAAAGTACCATGGATTGATATTGATTAAAATGAAAATAATGGAAAATTTTATATTTTTTCCAACAAAGTACCATGGATTGATATTTGATTAAAATGAAAATATTGCAAAATCAAAATTTGTTCAATTCAATAAAACCAAATCGTATCCCAATAACCCGACAACAAGCTTCGGGAAACACGATGGTGTGTCCTCGCAGTGTGTAATCTATCAGCACCTCAACAGGGTTAGGTGAAGTATGATGGGAGTATTCATAGCACTGGAGGCTAGCAATCCTATCTGTTAGGGCATAGGTTAGCCTAGATTCTTTGTGGGATGTTTAAAAGGCAAGGGTGTGTCCCTATTAGCATATGATTATGGTATATTGCAGTTTATATGTTACCAGAGCCAATTCTCTGAACCATAGATTTTGAAGATTTTGCCATTTATTAATAACAAGATTATATGATTATGTTTGGTTAAACAGTATATTGTTTATGGCAGTCTTGTATTCAGTATTCGCAATGAGATGAAGTTTGGTGTCCTTCATTCCATAAGAAGAAGTCGCATCAGTATAAACACTCGTTTCATTGCTTTTAGTACTAGTACTTCCAATCGTTTTTCTTACATAGATGCAGACACAGATAGGCATGCTCATCTTCTGCACAAATGTGCCAACATCAAGTCCCTAGCAGAGGGAAAGCAGATTCATACTCATCTCATCAAGACAGCTCTTCAGCAAGACATTTTTCTAGGAAATCATGCCATAAACATGTATTCCAAGTGCGGGGTGATGGAGGATGCATGCAAACTGTTTGACAAAATGCATCAGCCAAATGTCCTCTCTTGGAATACTATGATTTCAGGGTATGTAAGTATGGCTTCCCTAGAGGATGCAGAGCAACTGTTTGACAAAATGCCCGAACGAGACCTCGTTTCTTGGAATGCTATGTTGGCTGGATATTCACGGCATGGACGCGGGGACAAAGCCTGGAGACTGTTTTATCAAATGAAGTTGGCGGGCACTACCCCGGATCAATTCACCTATTCCACTGTTCTTAGTTCCTGTGCTAACCCACCACCTTTTGAAGAGGGCAAGCAGATCCATTCACAGGTTATACAAACTGGATTTGAATCAAATGTTTATGTGAGTAGTGCACTTGTTAATATGTATTCTAAATGCAGGAACATAGAGGATGCACACCGAGTGTTCCAGGAAATGACTGAAAAAAACTTTGTCTCGTGGAATGCCATGATTGCAGGGTTTGCCAGATGTGAAAGAATTCAAGACGCACGCCGATTGTTCGACGAAATGCCTGTAAAGAGCAATGTCTCATGGAGTGCCATGCTTGCAGGATATGCGCAGAATGGCAATGGTCGGCAGGTCATGGAGTTGTTTTCTCAAATGCTTTGGGCAGGCCTGAAACCAAATGAGTTCGCATATGCTAGCGTTGTCAATGCCTGCACTATGCTACCAATACAACTTGGTAAGCAAATCCATGCCTTATTGATCAGAAGTGGATTTGGTTCGCATTTATCAGTTACCAATTCCCTTATAACTATGTACGGAAAAGAGGTGAATATAGAGGATGCATGCAAAGTGTTTGGAGAAATGCCTGAACGTAATGCTGTTTCATGGAATGCTATGATTGCTGCATATGCCCAGCAAAGGCTTAGCAACGAAGCCCTCCAACTCTTCAGACAAATGTTAAATGTAGGCATCAGACTAGATGAGTTCACAATTGCCAGCATTCTTAGCGTGTGTGCCTGCTTATTGGCACTGCAACTAGGCAAACAACTTCATGCCCACATTGTCAAATCCGGTCTTGAGCCACATGACGGTAACGCTGTTGTTGACATGTATGCCAAATGTCTGTGTCTCGAGGATGCACACAAAGTATTCGATAGAATGAATAATGCCAATGCAATTTCGTGGAATGCAATGATTGTAGGCTGCACTGTCAATGACCAGAGTGCAGAGGCCCTGAAATTGTTTTGCCAAATGCAAAAGAAAGGCATGCAGCCAGATGAAGTCACCTTTGGAGCTGTTATGAGTGCTTGTGCCAGTTTAGCAGCTCTGGAACTTGGCAAACAGATCCATGTGGACATAATTAGGACTGGAATGGATTCGTTTGTTTGTGTGTCTAATTCCCTTGTTACCATGTATGCCAAATGTGGGATTTTAGATGATGCACGTCGACTGTTTGATGCAATGCCTGAGAAAGATGTGGTTTCATGGAATGCAATAATTGCAGGATATGCCCAACATGGGTGTGGTACGGCAGCCCAACAGCTCTTTGAACAGATGTTACAAGTGGGAATAAAACCTGATTGCATTAGCTTCACTGGGGTTCTTTCTGCGTGCAGCTATGCAGGTTTGATAGATGAGGGTTACTATTACTTTAATTCCATGTATCGAGACCATTCAATAATGCCAGAAATTGAACACTATGCATGTATGATTGATCTTCTCGGCCGGGCTGGACATCTTGATGCAGCAAAGCACTTCATTGACAATATGCCATTTGAACCTGATGCTATTTTGTGGGCAACGTTATTGAATGCCAGTAGAATTCATGGCAATACGGACCTCGGACAGTATGCGGCCGAATGCCTTTTTAAGTTGGAACCAAATAACCCTTCAACGTATGTACTCCTTTCAAACATATATGCCGTATCTGACAGATGGGATGATGTTGCAAGGGTAAGAAAGATGATGAAAGACAAGGGTGTTAAGAAAAAACCAGGATGCAGCTGGATTGAAGTTGGGCATCAAGTACATGCATTTATGGTAGGCGACAGATCACACCCACAAACAGAGGAGATCTATGCAACGTTGGAGAGACTGGCTTGTCAAATGAGGGATGTTGGCTACGTACCTGATAAAAGCTTTGTTCTCCAGGGCATGGAGGAGCAATAAGAAGCATATTCTTTCTAAACACACTGAGAAGCCAACCATTGATTTTGAGATTACCAGCACGACATTGGGTAACCTGTCAAAATGTTGTCAATAAACTCGTGTGCAGCAATCTTTACACGGCTGCAAAGTTAATATCCACGATTATTGGGTAAGATATTTGATGTTACAGATGCCAACCAATTCCATCATTTGAAGGAAGGGATTTGCTCTTGTGGAAATTATTGCTGACATCAAGTACACTAAACAATGAACAGAAACTGGTTATATTTAACAGAACTTGTAATTTGTAAATTAGTTAGCCACTGATTGTTATATATTCTGGTATTAGTTATGACTTTCATGTGTTTGGTAGGGATTATCCTTCGCACAAAACAATCAAACAAAACCTTGACGGGGTCTCACCTAGACCATGAAAATTGGTGAATACAATATGAGGCAGTTTAAAGTACTTGTGGGCCAATCATGTTGACATTGCCAATGTCAACAAGAACCCCATGTTAGAATGTCCCTGCCTTGATTATGTTTATGAATACATACTTGTATTGTAGAAAGTGCTATCTGGAAGATTGCCACTTATCCCTGCTTGAAAGGCAGGACAATAAACCAATAACTATCATGTACTTATTGTAAAAATAAAATTTGCCCAAACCATCAGATATCTTGGCTT
>ML786410.1:651990-667768 GCA_009831015.1 Picea engelmannii | reverse complement strand
TTTTTGTGTCTTCTACCTCACTACTCTCTTATACCATCTCCCACACTTCACCTCATTAGTTTCATGACTTATTTTATTATCTAATTACCCAGGCTCATGGACTCCATTACTCCCTCACCCGCCAAACCGCTGCCTACAATCTACCCCCTACCTCTGCTACCTACATTTTCCACCCCCTAACTACCCATTTCCCTCCCCCTTATCTCATCCTATGTCACTCCATAACCTATGCCACCTACATCCCCCCCCACCCCCCACTTGAAAAACCCTCAAACTTCCATCCCCCTCACTTAATATTTCGTTCACTCACTCACACTTAACCCATTAACCACCTATTTTATAACTTAATTTTTTATTCACAACCAATAATATTTTTACATATTGTAGCCTATGGAGGAATGTCACATGGCATCCAATAAGATTTTTATACATGGAAAGTTTATGAAAGTGAAAAATGTCACACTCTTATTAGATACATATGGCATATTTTTGACCTATCATACAAAGACATGTGACATCTCATCATTGGTGACATGTGGCATCTTATCAGGTGATGGCATGTGACAAATTGTGAATGACAAGTTTATAAAGTGACACATGTCACACTCTTATTGGATACATATGGTAGATTGTTTACCTATCATAAGAAGACACGTGGCATATCATCATTGGTGACATGTGGTAGCTTATCTAGTGATGACATGTGGCGAATTGTGAATGGCTGACTCATCAATGAAAGAAAATGAGGTGGAGGCTGATTGGTTGTCTAAAATATTATTATTTAATTGATTTTCTAAGGGAGGTTGAATTAACTCCATGGCTTCTTCTTCTTTGTTCCTTGTAAAATGTACATTACACTTTACATTACAAACATTAAAACCAATTAAAATCTCATGCATGTGGGATGAGTTTTATGAAGAAAAGTCGAAAGTACTAAAGGAAGGACAAAATTTAATCAAGGGTCCACATTTTCCCAAGACATTGAGCTTCGGGTGTCGGTATCGTGAAAAATTTATATCGTTGGAAAGGTATTGTGACTTAAAAAATGATGGTACATGTTAGAAGGGCTAAAGTGGCTACATTTTTCCCAGAAATTGAAATATCAGTCAACTTCATTTTTAATGGGTTTGCGTGACAACTCAACTTCACGAGCTCATATCTTGAGACTTGAGAGTCGGATTTAAGAAAACTTTATATCATTGGAAATATAAGACATCGAAGATTACATATGAATTGATTTATGTGGTTGAAAGGTTGACTATCACTTCCAGAAAATTAAAATACAACCCTCATCTTTTAAGGGGAAATTAATAAACTTTGAAAATAAAAGTTTATTTAAAAAGTTTCATTAAAAAGGGAAAGGGACCCATTTTAAATATACGAATGATAATGATGTGAAATAATTAAAAAAAACCTAATGATGCATTAATTAAAGAGAATAATTTAAGAAGAAAAGTGTATAGGAAATTCAAGAAAGGAAAACCCCTAACTACTCAAGTAGTTAGAAGATCTAATTTTTAAAGAAAATAAGTGCTTCATCAAGGGTTCCATAATCAGAATTATCATAGGGGCATGGAAGAAGATCAAATGAAGAATAAGGTACAACCATGAATATACATCTAAGATTCTGATCAACGAAGATAGATCTCCATCTTCTCTACTATTTCTCTTCTTCTACACAATTTCTCATAGCTTTATGCTTGAATCTCTGAATTTGGCACAAGGCTGAGTTTTTGAGTGTTCTTCTTGTATTCTTCAAAATAATTTTTATTATATGATCATGGAGCATTTACATTCATATACATGATTGTGAAATATTTTGTAATGAAGAACATTTTTGATGAATAAAACTCCACAAAAAAATATTTTGGGGTTGATTTTGATTGTATCTTGTAACTTTGAGTCTTAAGTATTAGATATTTGAAATTGACCTATCAAATTATTATATATATATATATATATATATATATATATATATATATATATATATATATATATATATTTTTTTTTTTTTTTTTTAAATTCTTTGAGATGATCAAATTATTCTCTCTTATTTCTCGTGAAGAAGATATGGATGCACTTATATGTGATTAAGAAGATTGCGTATTTGATGTTGATCATAAAGAAATTCTGATGTTGAAGCCCTCCTTCAATCTTTTTTATTGTTAAAACACTTCTTGCTGCACATAAATATCATATCAGGTTATTGAAGAACCATTTTTAATGGATAAATTTGAGCAATAAATATCTAGGGTTTGCTGCCTAAGCATTCTCCTAATCCAAGATATTCAAGATATATCTTTTAGCCAAAGAGGAGTACCACCTCTCTAAAAATGTAGGGGGATTCATATCCTTGTGAGGTTGTCGTTTTGGTCCTGATAGATTCAAAAGTCAAAATTTTTTACGACTCCGCTGGGGAACCATTTATTTTTGAGATATTTGAGGCCCTGCTTCAGATTTAATTGGAAACTAGAATCTCCATGGTTCAAAAATTTGAAAGAAAATTAAAAAAAGATTGTTTCTTGTTTTAGATGCAAGGGATTTATAAAAGGATTATTGAAAGATGTTTCACCTTTTTTATAACTTCAAAAAGACCCAAGAAGCACCGAAGATTTGGGAGAATGAGATCCCTGGCAACTCCATTGGAAAGACTCAAAAATCTAAAAAAGATGTTTATTGTGATTCCTCTGAAGAATTTCATTCATGTCATGATGCTCCTTTAAATTCTCCATCAATCCCATCAATGGATTTACAATGTTCAACAAAAGAGAGAAATACCCAAAGAAGGAAGCGATTTCATACAATCCCTTTAAATCTACTAGAAGTAGATTTTCAAATTCCTGATATTTCTATTGAATTTTTTTCTACATTCTTTGGTAATAATTCTGAAGATGCAGAACAACACCTGTTTGATTTCAACAGTATATGTCATGATTTTAACCTTAATGAGGACAATGTTACATGTAGATTATTTTTACAAACTCTGCGAGGTGATGCTCTTGAATGGTATAGTTCACTAATGCCTAACTCCATTACCAGTTGGGATGTGTTAGAAAATTCATTTGCAAAAAGTTTCATCCTGAAAGTGCATTCATATGTTTTTGTTTATTCTTTTAATGTTGTTTCCCACCCACCCTCTCCCATATGGACGTAAGATAATGAAGTGACCAATTTTGAAGAAGAATCTAATCAAATATTGGATGAAATTTCTAAGTCAAGTCATGTTGTTGAAGATGAAGATGAAAATTCCAATTTACAAGAAGAAAAATTTAGCCTCTTATATACTCCATATGAAGATATTTCAAGTAGAAAATCTGAGAATGAAATCGAGGAATCTCCACCAAATGAACGATAAGATTCCAACCTTACAATAGATGATGAAAGGACTTAACATCACTTGCAACAAGAACAACTGGTGGAAGAAATGAATCTTGAGAAGAATGATGAGCAAGATTTCTTTTATATCAAGGAAGAGTCTTTTCAAGACATTGTTCATGAATCAAGAACCTTGGAAGTGGTTGGAAACAAGGAGAGATATGAAAGAATGTTACGATTGGAAACTCCTCATCCAATCAAAGACAATAATATTCTTGAGCAACCAAGAATTGATTTCATTGAATCATGGTTCCAAAGCATTGTTGGCAAAGAAACACAATCAAATCCTCAACACACCTCGTTTGATCTTTCTCCAGTACATATTGAGAGTGCCCTTGACTGATTGGTACAACTTTCAATATGTTCCATAGTGATGGAGTTCATTCCACAAATCAGATCAATGTTTAAATGACTCCACTGGAAATCTACCCACACCTAAGGTGCCCCTTTCTTCCAAGTAAGGTAGGGTAGGTAGATCATGTATGTAAATATTTTGTTTCTTCAATTTAGTTTTGTACAATAAGGTAGTAATGAAGGAAACTCCATGAAAGAAGAAGAATTACAAGAAATTTATTTTTAATATGAATCCATAGGCCAATGGAGAAGTCAACTAGTCTTGAGATTTTGGTGTTCTCAACAACCCATAGGGGTTCACTGTCCCACGGTTGGAGCTAATTGTTGACCAAAATTTGGTCATCTATATTTTCCTACTTTTGGATTCATAAAAAAGTAATATCAAAAGAAGATTTTTTTCGAGATATTATAAGTCCATGGTGTAACCCTCATTCTTAGCTTCTCCACACATTTTTCGGATCAGAAATCCAAGTTCATATGCTCATGATATCCAAGTTTGTGTTTAAGCAATAAAAAACGCTTCTTCCATGTGGAATCAAGCTAATTTCTTCCAAACACATCTAAACGTTTTTGGGCCTAAAACCCTAGTTTTCTTCAATTTTTTCGGGTCTAAGACCCTTAGATTTCTTCTATTTCATGGGCCCAAGACCCTTAGCTTTCTTTTATTTCACAGGCCCAAGACCCTTAGTTTCTTATTATTATATTGTTTTAAGAATATAATGACAACTCCATCTTCCCCCTAATCTCTACACTTAATTATTTTTCCTTATACCTCCCTCCTCTCCTCTCACCTTACCCACTTTTTCCTTATACCTCCCTCCTCCACACCATTTAACACTTAGATTTCTTTTGAATTTTTTGTTTCTTATACCTCACTACACTCTTTACCCCATCTCCCACACTTCACCTCATTAGTTTCATGTCTTATTTTATTTTCTAATTACCCGGACTCGTGGACTCCCTTACTCCCTCACCCCCTCACTTCCCTCACGCGCTGCCTACAAATTACCCCCTACATCCACTACCCACATTTACTACCCCCTAAGTACCCATTTCCCTCCCCCTTACCTCATCATACGTCACTCCCTAACCTCTGCCACCTACATCCCCNCTTACGACGCCCTCAAACTTCCCCTCCCCCTCACTTAACCTTATGTTCACTCTCTCACACTTAACACATTAACCACCTACTTTATAACTTAATTTTGTATTCACAACCAATAAGAGTTTTACATATGGAAGCCTATGGAGGAATGCCACATGGTATCCAATAAGATTTTTACACATGGAAAGTTTATGAAAGTTAATTTTTTATTCACAACCAATAAGATTTTTACATATGGCAACCTATGGAGGATTGCCACATGGCATCCAATAAGATTTTTACACATGGGAAGTTTATGAAAGTAAAAAATATTGTGCGCACTTAGTGAACTTATTCTTTGAGGACACTTGCGTGCAAGTGATCCAGGTTATTATACTATTGGTTGTTTTGATTATGATTATGAGATATTGTGGATTGATGATATGTTATTTTGTTGTATTTACATAGACAGGTGCTATTGACTGGGTTCTCCTGAGTGTGTAGGACTCTGGACATTGAGGATGCATAGGAATCGATGAAACCCCTTGGACTCTAGATCGAGTCAGGGAGTGGACTGTTAGGGTTTGGATGTTGTTGTTGTGACATATGTACATATGATTAGATGTTATGATGATTGATTATCATTGCTAACATGATTCGTTGATGGATGCAGACCGACGATATCTTTCTGACTAGACCTACATTTGGAGTAGAGGGTTCACGCACGACAACTAAAGATGTCGAGGGAGAGGTGTGGTAGAAACTCTACCACAACCTACTAGCACTCTCTTCGTGGCTCAAACTGTAGGTTAATGATTACCTAGTTCGAGAAGATCCACGATGCCGTGAGGGAAGACTGTGACAATTTCTCATGATGATTCTAAGGGGCGCGCAATAAGGCAGGGTCATTATTCCTTAGAGGCTCTTAGTCTCCCACAAGATCACTTGACGAAGTATTGACTCTGGGGGTTTGATGTCTACCAAATTCAGTCAAGAGGTGAGTGGCACCCTTAGAGCATGTAGTGCGTCTTGAAGGGCACATCGAACAAAGAAAACGGAAAGAGGCAAGTGGCACCCTTGGAGCGCGTAGTGCGTCTTGAAGGACACGTCACACAAAGAAAATGGAAAGAGGTGAGTGACACCCTTGGAGAACGTAGTGCGTCTTGAAGGGCACGTCACGATTTTAACTATGATCAGTTAATAAACCTAGTGCCTAGAAAACTATGCCTCCTTAGGACCTGGCCGACCTTAAAATAGATGATGGTATGAGTAAAGTTTAATAACTAATAGTTCCCTTAAAAATTGTCGCCCATCTTAGAGAAATTAAAACCTAGGTCTAAGTAGAACATGTGGATAAAGAAAAACTAAATAAACATGTAACAAGAAGGGGGGTAACAAATTCAAACTTAATTATTAAAGTAAAAATTATAATGGAGGATTAAATTTATTAAAAGGGTAAATGGTTGTTTTTATCTACACTTGCTAAATTGAGTTTTGGTTAAAAAGGAAAAAGGGGGAAACTTAAAAGAAAATGAAACTTAAATAAAAAGGGAAACTTAAGGAAAATGGGAAACTTAAAGAAAAAAGTTGAATGTCTAACTTAGTAAGGAATATAGCCTTTGGAACTTTCTATTTATGAACTCAACTAGGAATTAAGTAAGGCGTAAGTGTTGGCATAGGGGAAAACCCAGGGTTCAACGCTTCAACAACGCACCAACAAAACCCTAACTACCGACCCTTTCAGCAACACCTACGAAGCAAGCGAAGTCTCACCCGAGGTAGTGGCAGGGGGGGTTACATGACTCATGTGTCTGTAACCGAGCTGGGACACAGATCTATGATTATAACACTTCTATAGAGTACTTAGGAACAACATGCATCAACCCATTAGTCTTATTCACATCTTAGATCAACCCTAACTATAGATCGTCGCAGTAACAATGACATCATACACATCACACTTAGCATCATAAGTTAGATCTAGCACATTCAACATAAATAAATCACTAAGCATTCATAGATCTATATATTATACATAACAATCAATGCACTAAGCATCCACAACATAAACATCATAACACAAAGCAAACCATCAACACATGATATACGTGGTTCACCCTAGTGTGGGGCTATATCCACCAACTGCTTCTTCTTCTTTATTAAGCTTCAATTTCTTACATTCATCTGCTCCTGTGCGCTAAGCCACATAGCCAATCTTCGCACAGGATAGGAGATCTCTGCACTAAGCACGATATCCACCTTCCCAAAATTGGTCAAGGCACATAGGAAACTCCTCTACTAAGAACATAGCATTACATACATCGTCTGTTGCACTAAACAACTCAAAATTACTTACACTTAGCCTTGCAAGCTATTGACTCCTTCCTACATTACATTCTTTCTTATTTATACTTTTAAAATTGCTTATAAAAAGGCCTAGTCATAAATAAACCCATGGGATGACATCCCATAAAACCTAATACAAAAACCCTAATGAAAACCTTGTTGGGTCCACAAATCAAGTGATATCCCGCGATCTCAGCTATGCCTGGGCGCTCCATCTTTGACTAGCCTGTTGAAGTCCAAAAAGGTGGTCAAACCTGACCAATGTTTCCTCAAAACTTGGTCGAGGGCCATCAGGCCCTCAACAATCACCTATGACGCATCCCGAGTCACTCAGATTTGGGTAATGCTTCTTTGAAGGCCTTGATCTTATCTTGCGCTGCCTCAACTTGTTGCTTCACCTGAGCTTCCTGCTCAACAAACTCCTGGATCATTTTCTCTATAACAAGCCTTCCAGGTGTTGTTCCACTGTCGCAACCACTTGGTTTAGTTGTGAACCTTGTCCTTCGATCTCTTCAAACACCACGCAGGCTTCATCCTGCACCGGTTGTAGCCTCTGTGTGACTTCCATTACTCTTCCCTGGATGGCAGTAATCTTCTTCTAGACCGCATGTTTTTCATGTGATCTCTTCATTCTCTTACTGCAATGAGAAACTTCATCTATGCCTGTACTAATAGTGCTTGCTGTTGCGCCTCCTGTAGCTGTGCTTCCAGTTTCCTCAGCTTTGGGTCTTCTGCGAGGCATTCATAAGTTTGCGCACTTCTGTCGCTCAGTTGTTTGCATTCCGAGGTGAGGGCTATGATCTTTCCTACTGCGCTCTTAGCAGCTTCCTCCCTCTGGTTGCGCATTTCTTGCAGGGTGCTCGGTAGTAATTGGATCTCCAACTCTGTTATCCTCACTTGAAGCTATTGGATGGCCTCAACGAGCTTCAACACTTGAACCTCAACTGACTCATGTTCCTCCTGTTCCAAGCCCAACATAGAGAGAAGTGCCTTACTCACCGCTTCTTTGATTGCAGTCTTCTCTGTAAGCAGCTCGTCCTTTTCTCTCCATATCTTTGCTTTTTTCTCCTCGAGCATCACCCAATACTCATCCTTCTCATTTTCACAAGAGGTTACACAGTACCACGCAACTCGTAGTTTGTCTAAGACTTCCTCTTTCTCTTTCTTCAAGAATTTTGTAGCCTTTTCATTTTCTTATTGAACTTTCTGAAGCTGATCCTTTGTTGCATCTACTAATCTTCTCAATTGGGCAAGCTCATCCCCCAATTCTGCAATCTCTGATGAGGAAGGCGTAGTAGGTATTGCATGGATAACTTGAATATCTCTATGTATCTCCTTCAACTCCTTCTCGACCTTTACATACAACTCTTCCTGCTTTTCTCCGTATCTCTGCAAGAGATCTTCCGTTGTGTCCTCCATCACTCTACGGACTAGACCGATATCATCCTCTATGAGCATAGCCTCTAGCTGGGGCTTACTGGGGCGGGTCTTCTTTCTTACTGAAGGTTTCTGCAGAGAAACCTTCCTCTTCTTCAGTGTTTCTGTCTCGGTAGGGGGATCCTTCGGCGGTGTAGCTTCACCTTCTCCTTTATTTTCTCCTTCTTCCCCTCCTACTTCTTGATTTACTTCATCTCCTCCTCCTCCTGTGAGAAAGCTAGGTCCACTTGCTTTCTAGGCACTATCCTCCTCATCAGTCTCTATATTCTAAACTTCTTCCTTCTTCTTCTTCTTCTTCTTCTTCGCGCTGCACTGTCTTGCATGCTCGAACCGGGTGACTAAGAGGCTTCCTATGATGTCATGGTTAGAGAGTTATGCATCATCAACCGATACAAGGAACTCCTCTGGCCATTCCTTTGTGATCTATTCCATGTCTTCGTCGGCCAGCTTGTAATAGGACTATAACTCTTCCTTGATCTTGTCTCTGTATGCAATGATATAAATAAAATGAGGATCTGCATGAAGCTTAGCTAGTGGTCTGTATTGGTGCAGGGTGCTTGGTGTCATGCGCAGGAACGACTCAATAGAAACCTTCAGTTGCTAATAGTAGGCATGGAACACTGCGTTCAACTGCCATTGATTTGACATGTCATTCGTATACCATAAGGTTGAGAACCTCATGACCAACAAATCCGAAGGTTCAATCTTCGGAAAGGTGGCTCCTTCCGGCATTTTCCAAGTGACAAATGTAATCAACACAAGTAGCTAGCTGAAGTGGAACTCGTATCCCTGATCCTGCACTTCGCGACATTATTTCTCAAGATCGTTGACAAGGTAACTCGCCCAATTCATCTACATTCCCTCCACGCATTTTCCTGCAAGGTCCACCACGAACCCGGTGACCTGCATGGGGAGATTATTTCTTACAAGCTTACCAACTATGAGTTGGAAAGTGAGGCACACTGCGCCATCTTGGATAGAGGCTACCTTGTAGCCTCACTTTCCCTTCTCAACTTTGTTGTATGCCTCCGTGATGCGCTATTCCAGGGAGTGATCTGAGGTCTTCCCTAGGTAGAACTGCTAAGGGTTAGGTCCCTGCATGCTCAATCATGTGATCAAGTGGATCAGCGCCAGATCCACAGTAATCCGCCTGTCGATCCACATGTATCCACCATGATAGCATGGAAATAGGATTTTAACGCAAGTGTTAACCTCCTGATGTCGACCAAAATGGGGAATCTTCATTACATTCAGTATAGTGGACTGCGCCAGCTCCTTTATCCACGAATGGGCGATGATGCGAGGCTTCTTCCCAGTGGTCTTTGTCAAATATCTATGGGGCATGGGCATGGCATGGTTCTTTCTGTCTTCAAGGTTGAAATAATTGTTCTTCAGTGCCGGGATCTGTTCTAACTAGGTTCCAACTATGCGTATTCCCTTCGGAATGTATGCGGTGATCAAAGTGTACTCGAAGTCCCATGGGATGTTGTCGCAGTTAACTGCGCTAGCTAAAGGTGGGATATAATTAGGTAAGATTGACGGGATCTGCTTCGCATTAGCCAGATCGTCGCGATGCTTACTTCGCTTCTTAGTTGTAGGGTTGACACATTTTGAACGTCATTCAGTCGAAGGGGAAGCCTGGAGTCCCTTGGTCGACGATGCATGTACTCCTTCAGAGATAGATTTAACAACCATAAATTTCTTAAGAACCTCCTCGATGTAATTTTCTAACTCAGTTCGCTCGATTGACATTCTCACCGTTAACAAATAGGTCGAGGTATGTGAAGGGATAGCGGGGTAGACAAGCGGACACCACTTTCTTGTTTTTGATAGATCAACACACAATCAAATCTCTGATAGCTCAGTTAATCATGGTGGCAAAAAGTGGTCCCAACGCAATGCCTGACGGGTTAAATAAGCAAGTTTCATAACAGATTCCTCTAATGGGCAGGGCTTCTTCCATCAATGTGAATATGTTTGTTATGGTGCGGTCTCAATGTCCAACGACGAACTGTACACCCATAAATGAATTTCCTATCCATTCCAAAGAGTCATTCTAATAGTCAGGGTGCCTCCAACGGTCATATAACTTCGCCATGGCGAAGTCCCATTCTGCGTGGTTCTTCTATTTCGAAGAGGTTCAAATCCTACAAACCTGCCTACTGCGAAGTTCCAATCTGTGAAGTCTTCCATCTATTTTCTTCTTGTAGTTTTTCCATCTTAGCCTTCTTCTTAATGAGTTTCCTTGCCTTCTTTCCTATGATCTGAGTCTCTCTAACTATTTCTGGAATCCTCTTTCCATTCTTATTCTTATCTTCTTCTAGCATCGTGACTTCGCAATACTGATGTGCTCTCAAAGGGTTCGAAGTTAATTTATCTTCTCTTATTATTTCCTGGGTGGATGTACTCCTTTCTTGCATGGATAGGTCCTTCAAACCTTATTGCGTTCTTTCAACCTCGACAACTAATTCTCTAATGTTCTGCTGCTTCGAATTAACTTCTTGTTCTTCTATCATTCGATCTATGAAATACCTTAGTTATTTCTTTTTCTTTTCTTTAGCTGCTTCCTCTGCTTTCCTTCTGATCTGATCTTTCTCAATCCAAGTCTTTCCTAAAAAAAGAGGGAACGAGGCGTTGTTCTCAACAATCTTAATGATTTCAAATTCCTCTTTTGTCGATGTTCCATGGATGATAATAGGTACATTAATAACTCTTCCACATAGGTTTATCATTTTTCCTTTAAACAAGCCTATCCTTCCCAATGAAGGTATCAGAGTAGGTTTTCCCAAGATTTCCCAAGTGTCTTCTGTCATAATATTCACTTGTGTCTTCTCATCTAGGACACAGTCTAAGTCGAAGTCTCCTATTCTTGTATTTATGCACTGTTTTACTTCCAATATCTCTAATAAACTGACATCTTTGTGATAATTCATCATTTCTTTCAACTTTTCTAATGTAGTCTAAAATTTCTCTGATTCTTTCTCTTTCTAATTTTCTAGTATGCTCTTAGTCTTTTGATAGTTTTCTTGTCTCATATTCATCCTTTCAAATTTAGCAATCATATTTGGACAATCCTCAACCTCATGACCAAAAATTTTACAACAAAGACAAATAGGACCTATACCAGGGAATTCCTTAGCCAGATGTCGTGGTCTTCTGCAGTTATAACATAATGTCAATCCTCTCTTTCTCTTGTATGTTCCCCATCCTCTCCCATACTGCACACTATGATCACAGTGCTAGACCTGCAATCTGCAAAAATTCTTTCTAGGTTTCCGCATCCACTTATTAGTCCAAAAATTCTTTCTATGCATAGGAATAACATATCTTTCTTCATTTCTATTAGCTTTACTTAGATCAACTCTTTCTTCCAATTGTGCCCTAGCTTTCAGACCAAGACAAAAACTAATAAACATACTTAAATTCATGCTTTCGAACAATTTTTTTTCACTTAACTTATTCTTATCAAAGCACAAAGCTTTACCTCTTTCAAGATCTTACCTCTTTTCGTCAGACTGGGTTTCTTTATTAACATAGAGCTTAGCAAGTCAAGTAGAGTACTGCGCACTACAACAACATATCTATGCATAGAGCTTCTCTTTTCTTTACTTCAGTTCCTAACAATCACAGTTTCAGGTCTCGACAATGTAACCATTTGTTGGCACATGGGCAAACCCAGGGTTCAATTCTTCAACAATGCACCAACAAAACCCTAACTACTGGCCCTTTCGACACTACCTACCAAGAAGGTGAATTCTCACCCGAGGTAGTGGAAGGGGGGGTTACAGGACTTAGGTGTCTATAACCGAGATGGGACACAGATATGTGATTATAACTCTTTTACAAAGTACTTAGGAACAACATGCATCAACCCATCAGTCTTATTCACATAGAAGATCAACCCTAAGTACAGATCGACGCAATAACAATGAAATCATACACATCACACTTAGCATCATAAGTTAGATCTAGGACATTCAACATAAATAAAACACTAAGCATTCATAAATCTATATATTATACATAAAAATCAATGCACTAAGAATATCCACAAATAAACGTCATAGCACAAAGAAAACCATCAACACATGATATACGTAGTTCACCCCAGTGTGGGGCTACGTCCACCAAATTGATATTCTTCTTTACTAGGCTTCAATCTCTTACATTCATATGCTCCTGTGCACTAAGCCACATAGCCAAGATTCGCACCAGACAGGTGATCTGCGCACTAAGCACCAAATCCACCTTCCCAAAATTGGTCAAGGCACATAGCCAACTCCTCTACTAAGCACAGTGCCTTACATACATAGTTTGTTGCACTAAGCAACTCAAAACTACTTGCACTTAGCCTTGCAAGCTATCGACTCCTTCCTACATTACATTCTTTCTTATTTATACTTTTACAATTACTTACAAAAAGGCTTAGTCATGGGTAAACCCATGGGCCGACATCCCATAAACCCTAATACCAAAACCCTAATGAACCCCTTGTTGGGTCCACAAATCAAGTGATATCCCACGATCTCAGCTTCGCCTGGGCGCTCCATCTTTGAGCAGCCTGTCGAAGTCCAAAAAGGTGGTCAAACCTGACCAATGTTTCCTCAAAACTTGGCCTAGGGCCAACAATAAGTCATTTAATAATTTTAAGGGAATATTGGGACACCGAGGAGCATTTTTAGGAATGCTTTTAGGTGGGTGAGGGAAATAGGAATAATTAATTAATTAAAAAAATTGATTTTTTGGTGCAACTAGGGGATCAGGTGACATGTGTACAGGGGAGGTTTTTCCTAATTAAATAAATGAAAAAGGAAACTAATGAGGGTTTGGGAAACTAATGACTCATAAACTCTATAAAAGGATGGCAGAGGAGGAGTATGGATCACAACTGGCTTGCATAACGTTACACTGCTGAAATTCCATCTTGACCAAACTTTCTCTTGTGGGAGTTTGTAACATCCCTCTCTTGCGCACACTGAGCAAACTTATTCTTTGAGGACACTTGCGTGCAAGTGATCTAGGTTATTATACTATTGGTCGTTTTGATTATGATTATGAGATATTATGGATTTGATGATATGTTATTTTGTTGTATTTACATAGACAGGTGCTATTGACTGGGTTCTCCTGAGTGTACAGGACTTTGGACATTGAGGATGCAGAGGCATCGATGAAACCCCTTGGACTCCGGATCGAGTCAGTGATCAAAATCTGGACCAGGGGTCAAATTTTAGCTCAAAAATCAACGTTCTCGGAATTTCCTCAAAACGAACAGGAGCGTAGCCCTCATCATTGTGAACCCAACGCAACTTGTTTCATCTCAAACGGACGTCGGGAGCGAGAGATATTGCGATCTGTTCGAATCATGAAACAGGCAAAAAAAGGGACACTGACTGTGCAGTCCGTACAGGCTGATGTGGAAGAGGTGACGTGGCTTGACCGTACATGCTGACATGGCGATCGTATGATGACATGGTAGTTGATGACGTGGCAGTTTCATATTGGCAGATTTGGGTGAATCAGAATGCGACACGTGGCATATTTTTGATCAATGGTAAGGTGCCACGTGGCCCAGTCATGGGCTGCCACGTGGCACCCCTTTATTGGCAATTGGTTTGTTTGTTAAAATGTATTGGAGTCCGTGGGGTTCGACCCCTGGACCTCCCCACCGGTGTAAGCTTTGACAATGGCCGCCCTGCCAGCGCGCCATCCATTGGTTCTTATTAACCATATGGTTTCAAATATATTTGAATTTAAATGTGGATTGGTTTGGGCCACGACCGGGCCGGGGCTTAGCCCCAGCCCTTGGTCACGTGCCATTTAAACATATGACCACAGTTATAACATATAGTGCGCACGCGGTTTTTAATTTGGTTTATCAATAGTTAAGCCATGGTTTTTGCATGTAACCATATGACCGTTGTGTAATGGAGTTTGGCGCGCATATTTTTTAACTGGAATTTAAAGCCCGTGGTTCTATTACATGTGACCACAACCGGAGCGCAGGGGGTATTGAAACGGTTAGTCCTTTTTGTATAGCCCAAGGTCATATCGTGGACCTTCATATGCCCGTGGTCTTGGCGGTTAGGGGCTGGCGCGCCCTTAACTGTTCGACGGTTTGCACCATTTTTCGGTTATGCATCGGTGCTGGGTTTAAATGTGAATTTGGAGCGTGTTCTTGGTTCAAGCACACAGAGGTGCGTTTTGGCAAACCAGAGCCAACAAGCTTGAAGGAAGAGGATGGCAGGAGGCCTATCTTTCTCATTTTTTGGCCGATTGAGGTGCTGTAAAAGCCCAGCTAGGGGTTTTTGGATGTCCTGAATCCATTGGCACTGTTATCAAGGCCATTTGAAGACTTCTTTTGTAGGTTTTTAGCCATTGAAGTTTCAGCAAGCTCTAGGGAGCTTGAAGCCCTCATTGATTGAGGACATGTTTTGGTGAGTCCAAGTTTGTTTTTTGTGACTGAATAGTCATTTTTGGCTAATTGTTATGCTCTAAACACATTGGGACAGGTTTCAGAGGCTTTTGAGGACTTTTACAGGTGTTTTTACCATAGAGAAGCTCATGGAATCTTAAGGCCACATGTAGAAGAGGTCATGCCCAGATGAGCCATGATCCGTTTTCAGAGTTCTATTAGTCATTTTTGGGGTTTTTATGTGTTCTGATCCCAATGGTACAGTCTGTTTTTCCATTGGAGTTAAGCAGTAGCTTGTAAAAGAAATTTTGACAAATTAATCCCAGAGAGCCAAGTCCATTGATGGAGGCTCAAGGAGATGTAGCCTGGAGGGGGGTGAACTCCTTTATCATGTTGTGATTGTTATGAGTTTGATGGTTTATTTGCTGCAAGTTATGTTGCTGTGTTTTTATCTAAAGAACTTATTTAATCATTTAAAAGAACATTTGCTCACACATGAACATTTAAAGGAAGAAGCATGAACTTAACACATAATCTATCTTGCATATTTTAACACATGAAGAAAGGTCCTATAAAGTTTTATTTTAATGAAGTAGAGGGTGCTTGCATATCATAACAAGTCAGCCTTCTATTTTCAGATCAGGTGGTATTAGAGCATAGTTTGTTTTTCTCATGTGTTTTCCATTGATAGCTTGAGATTTAGCTATTGGTTTTTGTGCAAGTTTTGTGTTGAAGTTTGATATCTTGCAAGGATGGAGGAAGCTTCA
>ML786410.1:627079-641374 GCA_009831015.1 Picea engelmannii | reverse complement strand
CATGACCACTCCTATGATTACCAACTGGAAGAAGCTTCATGCTTCTGAGTCACAGTTGGTGGATTCCACTTTGTATCGTCAGTTGATCGGGTCATTGATGTATTTGGTCAATACCAGGCCAGATATTTGTTTTGCTGTCAACAGTCTCAGTCAGTTCATGGTGGAGCCGAGGAGAGTGCACTGGGTGGCAGCAAAACATGTGCTCAGGTACCTTTGTGGTACGGTAGATTATGTTCTGGACTATCATAGAGGAGATGGAGTTCGTCTGGTTGGCTATATAGACTCAGATTGGGCAGGATGTGTCAATGACAGGAAAAGCACTTTAGGGTGTTGCTTTGGATTGGGATCAGCAGTTGTGTCTTGGTTCAGTCGGAAGCAGAAGTTAGTGGCTTTGAGTTCGGCAGAGGCTGAGTATATGGCAGCTAGTCAGGCTAGTTGTGAGGCCCTTTGGCTTTGCAAGATGTTGATTGGATTGTTCGGTGTGCAGTTGAGGCCTACCGTGATATACTATGATAATCAGAGTTGCATTAAACTCTCGGAGAATCCATTTTTTCATGACCGGTCTAAGCATATAGAGATTTGGTATCACTTCATCCATGATTATGTTCAGAGAGGAGCTATGGAGCTACAATACATATCTACTGAGGAGCAGGTTGCAGACATACTCACCAAGCATTGAACATGGGAAAGTTTGTATTTTTCAGGGACAAGCTTGGAGTGGTGAGTAACACTTTCCTCGGTATGAGGGAGTGTTAATTTTTTAATTAAAATAAAGTACCGAGGCAAGTGTTTCTCTTCCCTAGGCGCTTAAGGGGGAGAAAGTGCCGAATGTGGGTCCTAGTCATTTAATTTGTGAGATGCAAATTAAAAGGTGACTTTATGATTAAAGTGAGGGTGAGTGAAGAGACACCAAATCTCAGCCACCCATCTGATCTAATCTCAAATGTTAGATTAGAAAACCCCTCACCTTCCTCATGAGGTCGACTTGGGCAAGAGGGCGCACCCATTCTTGGGTAAGTTGAAGCATTCTTGTTGAGAGAACAAGAGGAGTTCAAGCATTCTTGTTGAGAGAACAAGAGAGAGCAAGAGAGAGAGAGAGCTGAAGAAAAGAGACAGCAGCTGCAATTTCTGGGAGTATTGGCATGCATTCCAAGGCCGTCGAACAAGATTTAGTGGCACATAAATTGAGTCTTAGCAGAGTTTTGGCATGAATTTCGAGACAATCCGTACAAAATTAATTGCTGGGACAACCGTACAATTGTACGGATTTCTGGTTTAGAAATCGAGAAGCAAAGCTACAGGAATGTCCAGATAAGTTTGTGTAAATATATGAAGATGAATATGCTGTAAAAGAATTTCTCAGAAGCTCATAAATAATACAAATCCCTCTCTCACTGGTTTTCCCCTTGTGGGTTTTTCCAGGGTCGAAGTTAGACCGAATATCTTTGTGTCTATATTTTCTGAGTTTTGCATATTGCTGATATTTTATTTCTGCGTTGAAAACGATGTTCAGAATCCTCATGTATCAGTTTTGAAGTTTATTTTTTTTTAAGTTTTTTATATGTTGAAACACCGCTGTGACATATGTTGAAACAGTGCTGTAACATATGCTGAAACACCACTGTGACATATGCTGAAACACCGTTGTGACATATGCTGAAACAGTGCTGAGACATATGCTGAAACAGTGTTGTAACATATGCTGAAACACCGCTGTGACATATGCTGAAACAGTGCTGTAACATATGTTGAAACACTGCTGTGACATATGCTGAAACAGTGTTGAGACATATGCTGAAACAGTGTTGAAACTGAGTTTCGGCATTTAAATTTGGCTGAAAAATCAGCGAGACTGAAACTGGGTTGGGGTTTTGAAAAAATTAACATAAGGGAATATGTAGACACCAAGGAGCGGTTTTAGGAATGCTTTTAGGTGGGTGAGGTAAATAAGAATATTTAATTAATTAATAAAATTAATTTTTTGGTGCAACTAGGGGATGGCCGACATGTGTACGGAGGAGGCTTTTCCTAATTAAATAAATGAAAAAAGAATCTAATGAGAATTTTGGGAAACTAATGACTAAGAAACTCTATAAAATATATGGCAGAGGAGGAGTATGTATCATCATTTGGCTTGCATAATGTTACACTGCTGAAATTTTATCTTGACTGAACTTTCTCTTGAGGGAGTTGGGATACCCGACTCGGGTAACGAGTGGTAGATCGATCTTGAGAGGTGAGTTGGGTGCTAGAATTATTTGGTATTGTGTGTGTGTCCCCTTTGCGACTCGGGGGGCTCAGGGGAAATACAAGTACCCCTATCGTTGGTTGGGAGGTACTGGTGAGGTCACATCGATCGACAAGCGGGAGAGGGACAGAGCGCGTGTGGGACAACAACTTAGAGTTTTCTCATTTGGCTACGGTACGCATGTGTATATTGGTATTGAATGGTAGTTTAAATATTTTTCCTGCGCCTTCAGTAATGTACTTCTACTGTGTTAAAGTTTATGTTTAATCAGCGTAACACTATCCAGAGATTTCATTTCTATCTTTCAACAAATTGTCATGATGAGCCCATCGTTTTATGATCATAGAACTTAAAGTCATCCCAACCTTATGCTTGTTGTATTTTGAATTGATTTCCCATGGCGAACCCAAACTTTGATTGCAATGACTTCTCTGTGTTTCTTTTTATTGATTTAATACGAAGAAAAATGTGTTTTTATCTTCTGTCCCTTATCCTTAAGTTATTATTCTGTGCCTGAGCAGTCGGCCAAGAGCCTAATCGACTGTCTTCACTCCGCTGTTTAAGACTGAGATTTAAATTCCTTTCTTTCTTGTGCATCGATAATAAGTGAAGAATAAATTTTCTCCCAACTATATATCCCTTAATTATCTCTGTGTTTTTCTCTTATGATTAATCTCTAATCTTTGTGCCTTCTTGTGAATGAGTATCTCTGCATTTTTTACTGATTCAATGCTGAATGATAAATCTCTGCGTGTTGAATAATAAACCCTAACGTTTTGAGTGTTAAAATCTCTGCGTTTTTAATAATTCCTAGTGTTTTGGAATGGTATAATCTCTGCGTTTTCTTTCTTATGATATGTTTGCATTTTCTTTCTTATGATATATCTGCGATTTTCAATAGATTGTTGACAACGATTTTCAATAGATTGTTGATAACGATTTTCAATGAATTGTTGTGTTTTTTTTCCTTATGACATGTCTGCGTTTTTAATGAATCGTTGACAACGATTTTCAAGAGATTGTTGATAGCGATTTTCAATGGATTGTTGACAACGATTTTCAATGAATTGTTTGCATTTTTCCTTATGACATGTTTGCATTTTTAATGGATTGTTGGCAGTGATTTTCAAGAGATACAGTATCATTTATCACATAGACAACATTTTGAATAGACAACTTTATCACATATTTAATAGAAAACGTTTTTACATATGAATGAAAATGGATTTATGGTTGAGTGTGACCACGTTGTAATGGTTGCAGTGTATATATTTAGACAACAAATTTAATAAAAATTGAGTGTATAATTGTTTTGTATAGTCAGTTGTGTGTTACTGTGAATTTAATATTTAACTCGGGGAATTACACGGTGCTTGCACAAAAATTTATATAGTGTTACCAATGATTAACACCATATTTATTCAACGATTTATTTTTATAAACAAAAATATTATGGTAGACATCTATGTCATTGTTGAACAACGATTTTCTTGGCATATTACACTGAATTTTCACCATGATTTTTGGGCGATTTACCCAGCTTGAAACCACGTATTCACCTAGCCTTTACCACTGTGATTTGAATGCATTTGAATAACATTTGATTGGATTGGCATTGAATAGAAATTTATTTTACTACTGCGATTGATTTTCAATTGAATAGCATTTGATTGTTGATAGTAATTAATGATGGACAACGATCTGTTGAATGTTGATTTATTATTAATAGATAGCCCATGGTTTCATTGTTGATTTCTTATTAATAGATAACACATGGTTTTATTGTTGATTTCTTATTAATAGATAGCACATGGTTTTATTGTTGATTTCTTATTAATAGATAGCACATGGTTGTATTGTTGATTTCTTATTAATAGATAGCACATGGTTAGACAACATTAATGGAAAAAAATATTTTTATTGGACAACGATATCATTGTTAGACATAGATTTATTAATGGACAGTAATATTGATTGATTGACAACGAATATTAATAGACAGAGACCTAATTAATAGACAACGACATGAATGATAGACAATGATCTTGTATAGGTTTTTCCAACGATTTTATTTCTGGACAACTATTTAACTAACCGATAAGATGATGTGGAAGTTCCTTCGTTAATCCAAAAGAAAACCCCTTGCATTCATGTTCTTAATATATTAATTTACATGTTTATGATGGGAGACATTATTTAGCTTAACAAAATGTAAGTTCTAATTCCTTATATCACTATGATTAAGCTAGCTTTCAAATAATATTCTATTATATAGAGAATTAAAATAGAATATCCATGCACATGAATTTTTAGATAATATTCGAATTAATTATGTTTTACAGTTGGGAGACTTCCTGGAAAAAGTGCCTCATAAGAAAACAAGAATTCTTTGGTTGATTGCACAATTTAAATATTGAATGAAGTCACCTTGCGTCTTGTTGACTTGTCGATTAGGCACTTGGATATAGTCTTCTTGTATTTCTGACAGTTAATTTGGTCTCCTAGCGCATTGGATTTTTCTTGGGTTATAGGTCTAGATATGTTATGTTGCATCATGGTTACGGTCACGCCCACCGCCTTGTGATGACACGATTCTTGATGAGGGGATCATTGCATGCCCTAATGGATAGATGCGAATGAAAACCTAGCTAGAGTCTTGTGCTTCCTGATGTGGGCGTATTGTTCGTTGTAATTGATGTTGGTACTTGGTTCTGTAATGCCTTAATGTGATTGGTTTTGCACGCCGTAGAGGTTACTAGTTACGGGTAGTCGAATCCGATGTGCTAGGTTGTTGATGTTGTCCTTTAGCTTGTAGGCGTTGTCTTGCTTGTGTCGGGAGGGTAGCCATTTTTATCTGTATTTTGATTATAACATGTTCCGTCTAGTTGTATTTTGATTATCATTACAGATTTTGTTGATTTGATATTTGAATATAATGTTGCCAATTAAGTTGACTTGTATTCGTGAAGGTAATCATGGTTAGAGGATGTCACGGAGGAAGACAATGGGGTGCTAGGGGAGGAGGCGTGACGCCTCCAATAGCATCCAAAACCAAGGGGTATACCCCCCATGGAGACAAACAGGTTGTGAGGCATGAACAAATAACTGTGGGTGATGTGGTTGGGTTGATGAGGTCCTTTCAGCGGATTTCTGAGGCACTGATCATCCATTTCGATAGAGATGAGGCCAGGGTGCCAGTACCCCTTGAGGGTCCACCGCACGCTCCAGTGGGTACTAGTAGCATTCAACGAGACATGAGAAGGTCAAATTTCCCAAGTTCTTTGTTGCCCCGAAAGGTGCAGCTGTCGATGCATGGTTGGAGAATATGGTGATGTGCTTTGCACTTCATGACTATACCTCCAACATGAAGGTCCGCATGGTGGTCTTTCAACTTAAGGGGAGTTCTATTCTATGGTGGAAAACGCTCATATCGCAATTGAACATGGTCGTCGAAGACGTGTCATGGGAACTGTTCAAGGAATGGTTTTGAGAGATGTATCTATCGGAGGAATTAATTGAGTGTCAGCTCAACGAGTTCAATGCCTTGCGACAGGGCGGGCCTACGGTGACCGAGTACGAGTCCCGTTTTATGGAACTTCTTCAGTATGCTCCGCACCTTAATACCGAGAAACTTAAGGTCAAGAGGTTCGTGTTTGGCCTTAATGTCAACATTCGTGCAAAGGTTAGGATTCTAATGCCTCAAACCTTGCACGATGTCGTCCAAAAGTCCCTCATAATAGAGGAGGAGCTTATTAGTGGGGTTCAGAGCAGGACTCTAGTGAGACCAACATGGTAGGTGTCATCTGGTGCGCAACAACATCAGACACTAGCTACACACTCACCAGGATATCGTGACTTCCAGAGAGGATCCAGTTTCACTACCCCTCGACAACCAATGCCTCAGCAACATAATTCTTACCAAGGACCATAGAACCAACAACAACATCGACCACAACATCAGCAGTTTAGCCCTCTTCAGCAGAAAAGACCAGGATTCCAGGTCGATGGGTCGTCTTCTCCTACTTTAGGTACCATGAGTACTGGACTGAAGAAAGGGTGTTGGGCATGTGGGGAGCCAAATTACTAGCACGACTGCCCAGTGGAGAGGAATAGAGCATATGGATAAGCCGAACCCACTACCGTGGGAGATTTGGGAAAGGCCCATCGGATTCATGCGACGGTGAATAACCGCCAGGAAGAGCACCAGTTGACTGTGCTCGAGACGTCAGGTACTGTCCCTAACCATACCCTTAGTATTTTGATAGATCCTGGTGCTACTGAGAGTTTCATTTTCAGTGTAACTCTAAAAAGAATTAAGGTAAAGGCAGTCAAACATGATGAGTTTAGCTTTGTAGAAATGGATTTGGGAGCCAAAGAGAAGGTTGGTGGGAAGGTTACGGGCTGTAGCCTTAACCTGGGAGAGTTTGTCACTAGGGCCAACATGTACATCATGATATTAGAATCTTATGACATCATGATCGGTATGGATTGTTTGGAATCGCATCACGTGATACTCAACTATAAGATGAAATAGTTGAGATTGGTCGATGATGAGGGATAGAGACGCGTGATTGTAGGTCGGAACTAGGGAGTTTCCCTGAGGTTCATCTCTTCCTTGTAGCTACGGAAGAGCATGTGCAAGGGATGTAATCTTTATGTGATCCTTGCGTTAAATGAAAAGGGAGTAGTAGAAGGTCTAGAACACCTTCCGGTGGTGAGAGAGTTTGTGAACGTCTTCCCTGAGGAGTTACCTGGGATGTCGTCGGAGAGGGAGTTGGAATTTACCATAGACCTAAAACTGAGGACTGAATCGGTAGCAAGAATGCCTTATCGGATGTCGACCCCGGAGTTACAGGAGTTGAAAATGCAATTGAAGGAGTTGTTGGACCTAGGACTTATACATCCCAGTGTGTCACTGTGGGGTGCGCCTGTTATTTTCATACGAAAGAAGGATGGGTCATGGAGACTCTGCATTGACTCCTATCAATTGAAACAGGCAACGATCAAGAATTAGTACCCGTTGCCAAGGATTGTTGATCTATTCGATCAGATGAAAGTCACAATGGTGTTTTCAAAGATCAACTTGAGATAAGGGTATCACTAGTTATGGATCAAGGAGGATGACGTCCCTAAGACTTCCTTTAAGACGAGGTTTGGATATTATGAGTTTACTGTTTTACCTTTTGGACTTATGAACGCCCCTGGGGTATTTATGAGTTTGATGAATGGGGTGATCCACGAATACTTGGACAAGTTCATCCAAGTATTCATTGGCGATATTTTGATTTACTCTCGGATGATGGAGGATCATGATGAGCACTTGCGCTTGGTACTACAGTGTCTACGAGAGATAAAATTGTATGGGAAGTTGTCCAAATGCTCGTTTTATCAATCAAAGATTCATTACTTAGGGAATGTCATCTTCGACGAAGGTATCGCCATGGATCCAACAAAGGTTGATGATATTATGGAATGGCCTATGCCATCAAATATCCTTGAAGTGCATAACTTCATGGGTTTAGTAGGATACGATCGACGGTTCATCGAGGGTTTTTCAAAGATAGCAAATTCGATTATGAAATTGCAGAAGAGGAAAAAGAAGTTTGTTTGGACAGAGAAATGCGCAGAGGAATTTCGGAGGCTCAAGGAGATGTTGATGACAACACCAATACTGAAGGCACCTGACATGGATGCAGACTTCTTGGTATGCACTGACGCATCCAAGGAAGGCTTAGGTGAAGTCTTGATGCAAGACAATCGAGTGATCACTTACATATCGATAAAGTTGAGACGACATGAGGAGAACTATGCAATGCACGATTTGGAGTTGTTAGCCATTGTTTATTCCTTGAGAGTTTGGAGACACTACCTAATTGGACATAAATTTGAACTAAAAACAAACCACTATGGGCTACAACACATCTTTACGCAAAGCGACTTGAACACGTGACAATGACATTGGTCGGAATTTCTTAGCGAGTACGATTTTGAGATTACTTACATAAAAGCGACAATGAACAGAGTGGAAGATGTGTTGAGTCGGAGACCACACATCTTTTCAGTGACGGCTCTTCAGACGAATATACGTGAAAATATTCTAACTTTATAGTGCGATGATGAATGGTACAAAGAGGTCAAGGATTTTATCAGACAAAACACAATGATGGTACCAAAATTTGAAGGATTTACTATGGACAATGACGGATTATTGAGATTTAAAAGTCGAATTTACATACCACCAAACGACGAGTTGAGGAGTTTGATCTTAAACGAGGCTCACAGAGCAGTGTACATGGCTCACCTGGGAGTCACGAAGATGAGGGCATACCTTAAACCCTTATTCTTTTGGAAAGGAATGAACGCAGACATAGTCAACTATGTGGAAAGATGTCTAGAATGTTAACAAGGGAAGGATGAACATAGACATCCAACAAAATTAATACAACCACACACTATTCTATTCCTGAATCGAAATAGGAGGTAATTTCGATGGATTTCATTGTTGGATTGCCACTGACAGCAAGGAGACACGACTCGATTTCTGTGGTAGTTGACACTCTGACGAAGAGTGCTAATTTTATTATTGTGCGTATGACGTATCAGACACTTGACATAGCTAGAGTTTTCATCAGCAAGATTGTGAGGATGCATGGCATGCCTAAGGGGATTATATCTGATCGAGGATCGATGTTTACTAGACAATTTTGGACTAGTTTCCAAGAGGCCTTGGGCACCCAACTTTACTTTAGTATCGCGTATCACTCAGTGACAGACGGGTAGACCGAACAAACAAACCAAATATTGAAGGATATATTCCGTATGTACGTGATGGACCAACAGAAGCGCTGGGAGGAATTCTTTCCACTGGTAGAATTCACATATAACAATAGTTATCAAAGCACCATTAAGATGGTGCCTTTTGAGTTTCTTTACGGGAGACCATGTCGGACGCCTTTGAGTTGGGATCGACTTGAGGATAGGGTCCTGGTGGGATGAGAAACAATCCAAGAAATGGAAGATCAAATGAAAACAATAAGACAAAGGATCAAAGAAGCGCATGATCGACAAAAGAGTTATGCCGATGCGCACCATGTCAACCATAGTTACGAAGTTGGTGATCGAGTTTTCTTGTGGGTGGAACCACATAAGAGTTTGATCAAGTTTGGAAAGGGTTCTAAAATATCTCCTAGGTTCATGGGACCTTTCGAGATTGTGGAAAGGAAGGGGCCCGTGGCCTATCGACTAGCCTTGCCTGATTCTTTGAAGTGTATGCACGATGTTTTTCATGTTTCTATTTTGAGACATTATATTAGTGATCCTACACATGTTATTGACATGAGTTCCTTGCAGGTATCTGATGAGGGTGAACTTGTGGATGAGCCAATCCGCTTCTTGGACCATCTCATTCAAAAACTACGACGTCGACCAGTAGATTAGGTCAAGGTCCAGTGGGACAACTATAGTCCTCACTCGACGACCTGGGAGGATGCATATGATATGTGCCAACAGTTTCCATTTTTGTTTGATAGCTAGACCTATGATATTCTGATGCACCTTATTTTGGCACTTATATACTATGAAACTTCAAGACAAAGTTTAAAATAGGAGGGGGTGTATGTAGCATCCCTCTCTTGCACGCACTGAGCGAACTTATTCTTTCAGGACACTTGTGTGCAAGTGATCCGGGTTATTATACTATTGGTCGTTTTGATTATGATTATGAGATATTATGGATTTGATGATATGTTATTTTGTTGTATTTACATAGACAGGTTCTGTTGACTGGGTTCTCTTGAGTGTGTAGGACTTTGGACATTGAGAATGTAGAGGCATCAAAGAAACCCCTTGGACTTTGGATTGAGTCATGGAGTGGACTGTTGGGTTTGAATTTTGTTGATGTGACATATGTACATATGATTAGAGGTTATGATGATTGATTATTATTGCTGACATGATTCATTGATGGATATAGGCTGACGATAGATTTCCGACCAAACTCACATTTGGAGTAGAGGGGTCATGCACAACAACCAGAGACATTGAGGGAGAGGTGTGGCAGTAGCCCTACAACAACCTACTAGAACTCCCACCGTGGCTCAAATTGTAGGTTAACGATTACCTAGTTCAAGAAGACCCACGATGTCATGAGGGAAGACTGTGGCAGTCACTCATGATGATTCTAAGGGGCACACAATAAGGCAGGGGCCTTATTCCTTAGAGGCCCTTTGTCTCCCACAAGATCACTTGGTGGAGTATTGACTCCAGGGGTTTGATGTTTACCAAATTCAATCAAAAGGCGAGTGGCACCCTTGGCCCATGTAGTGTGTCTTGAATGGAACTTCACGCGAGGAAAATGGAAAGAGGTGAGTGGCACCCTTGGAGCACATAGTGCGTCTTGAAAGGCACGTCGTGCAAGGAAAATAAAAAGAGGCGAGTGACACCGTTGGAGCACATAGTGTGTCTTGAAGGGAACGTCGCGATTTTAACTGGTAAGTGAATAAACCTAATAGACCTTAAAATGAATGATGTGACAAGTAAAGTTTAATGACTAATTTTTCCCTTAAGAACTGTCGCCAATCCTAGCAAATTAAAAAACCTAGGTCTGAGTAGAACCTCAGAAAAAAAAAATCTAATTAGACGTATAATCGGATTAAAGTGGATTTTTTTTTTTAACTACAACGGGTATGGGATTTATTTATCTGAATTGAAAATGGGTCTTAGCCGAAGCGACCCCTAATACAATACAGTTTACTAACTGCTGCTGCTTTTGTTTTTCAGCCTTCTCAGGGAGTTTGAACAAATCTTTCATTGTTTACAATTAGCAGTCCTTTCATGAGTGTGCTGCCTTTGTTCGCCATCTGATCAACTTCAATGTTTGACTTTCTAAGAATATGATAAAACTTGCATGAGTTGAAGTCTTGAAGAAATCTCTTCAATCTATCCAAGGTTTTGTTTAGGCTGGCATTGCTGAACCGTGTCTCCTTGTTTAAGTTTATTATTATTATCTCTGAGTCTCCAAATACTTGAAGGTCTTTGATTCCTTTTTCTCTGGCAATGTGGCAAGATTTAATGAGCCCTAACATCTCAGCTTGATTGTTGGTTTTCTGACCTAAACCCCAGCAGAAACAGTCTTTTGTAGACCCCTTCAGGGAGTAGATGACCCCCCCAGCACTAGCGACACCGGGATTTCCTTTAGACGCCCCATCAAAGAAAACTGTGGATAAATTTTGAGACCTCCACCAAGACTGGAAAGTGTCGTCATCATCTCTTATGCGCCAATCCGGTGTGACAGATTGGGGGGGGAGTGGAAGCTTACCTAGATAAGGAACAAGAGGGCCTAGCCACCTCTTTTCCTCGGGTAATAACGAAGGATCCTCTTTAAAATACTGTTGTTGGGCCGCTTCCAGGAGGAAGGATTTAGCTTTTGCAGCTACTTGCGTCGGGGAGTGCCACAACTCTTTGAAAATCAGCTGATTGCGTGCCAACCAAAGCTGCCAACATACATACTTGGGAATCACTGTCTAGATTTTGCACCAAAAGGATTTTGAGGGGATTCGTTGGGGATAGATGAGACTCCAAGAGGCAAAGAGCTCCGCAACAGAATTCTGAGGCTGAAGTGATATTTGAAGGTCCTGTAGGATGAGTCCCCAGACCTCTTTAGCAAAGATGCATTCCATGAATAAGTGTTGGGATGTTTCAGAGTTATTGCTGCATAACACACATCTGTGAGGCCCCACTATGTTCCTTTTCTCCAGGTTATCTCCCGTTAGAAGTTTATTGTGCACCAGGGTCCAGAGGAAGAAGTTCACTTTTGGTACGGCTAGCGGTTCCCAGACGCTTTTCCAGAATGCCGGAGTTTGACTGCTGTTTCTTGAAGCTTGCAAGTTTCTATATCCTTCTGCCATGGTTTATACGCCTGTTTGGCCCCAGCCCCAGCTATCTTTCATAGTTCTGTTGACAGGGGCAGCGTCCTCCAGAAAATATTCAAAAGTGGATAGTTGCAGTGATAACCGGGCTAGGACTCCATGAAAATCCCATCCTGCCCAGTCTCCATGCTCATCCCACTTTGAGAGGTCATATAATCTATTGACTCCTGCTCTCTGCAACCAGTCTATGAGATCTATTATATCCACGTTTTTCGGCCAATGGTTCCCTTCCCATGATACGATCAAGCCACAAATGCGTGCGTTTTCCATTGCCAGGCGATCTGTAGAGCGAATTTTTAAAGAATTTGCTGCTTTTGCAACACAATTTCCACACCTACGTACAACTGTCTGTGCTCTCGTTTTGGAGGTTGCTGAGAGTTTTGTTGGGCCTATATTTTTCACGCAGGGTGTCGCTGACCGAGTGCGTGGGCTCGTGGACCAGTTTCCACAAAATCTTCCCTCCCAGCTCTAAGTTTACAAGTGCGGGGTCTCTGATTTGTAGCCCGCCCTCTGCCATGGTTTTTTTAACTACATCCTAGCACACCAAATTCATTTTCTTTTCATTGCCCTTCCCTCCCTACCATAGGAAATCTCTAATGAGTTTGGAGATCTGCTCCATCATGTTTCTTGGTGCTAGAAGAAATGCCGCCTGGAAGATTGGAAGCGTGGACAGTAGGGATTTAATTAAGATTACTTTGCCTCCCTTAGTCAACCAGTAGCCTCCCCATGCTGAAATTTTTGATTTGATTTTGGAGATGACATCGCTCCAAAACGATCTTTTGTTAATGCCAGAGATTATGGGAAGGCCGAGATACCTAAACCTGTCCCATTTTGTTTGTCCTTTGAACCCGAGGAGAGTGGTGATACCTATGAGTTCGTGCTGACTTATATTCCAGCTGAAGACTTCGCTTTTTCTCTCATTCACTAAGGCTCCCGATACTCTGCAATAATTTCTGAGGACTGTGTCAAAAGCTTTGGAAATTCTGATGGAGGCTCCCCCAAGGAGGAGGGAATCGTCGGCGAAGAGCGCATGATTCAGAGGTTTTTCTCTAGTGGACGGTTTGAGACTCGAAATGTTACCAACTAATCTTTCAGCAGTGAGTTTTCGACTAAGGGAATCATCCATTAAGATGTATAGGAAAGGGGAGAGAGGGCATCCCTGCCTGATTCCTCTCTGAGCTTGGAAAAAATTGGTTGGGCAGCCATTGACTAGTGGGGCAATCCATGGATTGTCAATGCAGGCTTTAATTAGCTGAACAAATTGAGGTGAGAAGCCAAAGGTGAGAAGAACTTTGCAAAGGAATGAGCGATTGACTCTGTCAAATGCATTCGCCATGTCTAATTCTATCAACATTCCTTTCTCTTTTCGCTGTTTACTTGTATGTATTGTCTCCTGGAATTGGATTACATTGTCCAGAATGTGCCTACCTTCCACAAAACCACCTTGAGGGCTGGAGATCAATCTTTTTAGCAGCGTCTTGATCCTATTTGCTAGGAGTTTTGCCAGAATCTTATAGGAGGCGTTACACAGCGATATGGGCCTGAAACTTGAAAATGAATCAGGGCTGGAGTCTTTGGGGATTAAAGCCAGGTAAGTGGAGTTAGTTCCTCCCCCTACCTTGGCTTTTTTCATAAACCCACTTATCATTTTCTGGAGATCTTCCTTGATAATATGCCAACAATTTTTGTAGAAATGGATTGTAAATCCATCAGGCCCTAGTGCCTTGTCTGCATCCATGGACCAGATAACATTAATGATTTATTCCTCTGTTGTTGGTCTACAGAGGATTGCGTTATCTTCTGGGCTAATGAGGGAAGGGATGTTGGAGAGGAAATCAGTAGTCTCCTCTTCGTTGCTTTGAGTACCTTCTCTGTATAAATTCCTGAAGTGGGTTTCTGCGACAGCTTTGACTTGATTGAAGCCTTTGCAAACTTGGCCCTCCACTATTTTTATTTCTTCTATGTGATTCCTGGACAATCTTGCTCTATATTTCCGGTGGAAGAAGGAGGTGTTCCTATCCCCAGCCTTCAGCCAGAGACTTCTGGATTTGAGTCTCCAGTATTCTTCTTCCTTCCGAAAAGATTGATATGTGGATCGTTGCTCTTTTATTTCTTTTTCCA